>JAEQBH010009561.1:0-39688 GCA_016808115.1 Tetrastigma voinierianum | reverse complement strand
GTTATTCTTGTTTGAAGCAAACAGTTTCAGAAATTAGTTTTAGTTTGGTAAAGATTAGCAAGTCATTCTTTTTATTCAACCTTTGGATTGCTTTTAATTTTGGATATATTTGAAATAGGACAATGATCAATGATTTGAACGGTTTAGATCATGTTTAGAGGTTTCAGATGAGAGTTATACTGTGACGCCTCGATCTCGGGGTGTCTCGTTGACAACCCGTCAACCCGCGGAAACCTATGTCTCATGTCATGAGACTCATACATGAGTAAAATGACCGCATTGGCCTACACATCATACTCATCAAAATACATCCCAACTATATTGCCATAGTTCAAGAGTTGATAACATCACTCTTAATACCAACATATATTAAGATTTACAATGTTAATACATGTCATACAAAATAAATACCAAAGCCACAATCCGGCTTTCTTCTCAAAAGCAACCTCTACTGGCGCCGTCTCCTAACACTGCACCGAAATAATGATCCCTCGACAGAGCACGCCCAGAGGATAATCTCCTACATGGGTTACTTCCCACCTAAGTGCACATGCAATGATTCAACATAAACACATTCAAGCAAATACATGATCCTACTTGAATGTCTACGTGATATGGATGAGAATGCAACTCACCCTTTCCCATTTCTCGAGCCCTCATCGACTCCCTCACTCATGCCTAAGCTAAATGTGAGAAAGACATTGTTTTCGAAACAAAAGCTTTTTGTTTTTGAAAACATCATACCGAGTTTCGGTAAATATATTGGACTAATTCCTCCGGTGGTGAATCGGTCGGACTATTTCCAAACAAACTATGGGTCGTACCGAGATGAATCATGGACCACTCTCCAAGGCAATTATTCTAAAATCTTCCCTTGAAATTCCTTTCACAAACTAATTCTCTCCATTTTTCATTTCTTTCATGACATGCACTCACACCTAATTTTCTAGTCGCTCTTGCATATGAAATGCATTATGCCATTTATAAACAATCTATGTTATATAAATCATGTATGTACTAACATAAATTTACCCACATGCATCATGTCATTCAATTCATACTAATCACATGTTATTTATTCTATCATAAACATCAAAATTAGCTCACATGGCTAATCACAATTTATTTCAATGGCTTACACACAATTATATTTTTATATATTCATCATCATGTTAACACATTTAATTATATGCATTAACAATTTCCTTTTTTTCCACACACCGAGCCATCCAATTCATAATACTTTTCTGAACACACATGGACCAATTTTGTCCAACTAAGCAAACCGACTGCTTTTAATAGTCCCTAACGAGTAGTGGGCCGTCCGTACAGCCCACTTAATTAGCACGGTTCCACTTGTGGAACCAAATCCATGCCATATCTCGGCCCAAAAACACTCCAAACCATAATTTATTGTCATATAAATTTTCGCACAAAACCACTCCAAACAGCTCCCTAAATGTCCAAAACGGGTTCAAAATATCTCCAAGTTTTGGGACTAATCAAACGGCTGCTCATGGCCTCAAATCAAACAAATCATTTACAAAGCTCTTAAAACCGAAAATAACCGAGCAGGGAAGACCCCTACCTCTTGGAGTTGTCAAACTCCCCAAACTGGTGTCACGTAGCCCTCGCCGTGTGTAACAACTTCGCTTCGGGCTCGACATGCGAACCGACTGGTCCAACTGGAAATCTAGAGAGAAGTTGCACCTTCTCTCTCTAGAAATCTTATTTTCTCCCCCACTGCACGTCGATCACCATTTTGGAGAAGAAATCTCCTTTTTCTTTTCATTTTATTCCCATTTTGTCCCTCACTTTCCACTTGTCAAGCCACCATTGGCTCACTTGACTTGCTAGTCCATTTTAATCCATCAACCTTGATTTTCTTTTCCTCCACTGTGAGGTGCTGTCATCCATAGCTCCCACACTGGAAATTCAACTTGACTGACTTCGCACTCGACATGTGACACATTGCGGCTACTTCCAAATGCGCTAAGTGTCCCAAGATTACGCTATTGCCTCAAAAACGAGTACCTCTGATCGTGATTCGACCCACGAAATTCGACGTGAGAGGGAAGATTTCCTCACGAGACGATTCCAATGGTGAAGTCCGCTTTCATCATCCGAGATCTAGGTACTATGATTTTTTTATTGAAATTACCTATTTTACCTCATTTTTCTTTAAAAATTAGATTTTCTGTTTCACATATACTTATTTAGAACAAGAATCGCCGCTTTTAAAAGTTTAGTGTCAGCCTTTGTCGCTTATTCAACCGTTTGGATTGCGTTAAAATTTGGATATGTTTTTATATACACTTGATCTAAACTAGTGAACGTGAAGACTTAATTTATGACTTGAGAAAGGAGATATTGAGCAAATCGTGACAAGGATCAAAACTGGCTACTTAAATTAGTTTAGAAAATATAATAATTGAGGCAAATTATTCAAAAAAAAAAAATAATAATAATAATAGTAAGTTTAAAATAATAAATAAGTAAATTAAAATATCATTGAAGAAAAACAAATAATAGTTCAGATAATTAATGAGTTTTTTTTTCACTTTTTTTTGTTTAGGCGACGTAGACTCTTAACTATGTTTAATCGCGGGAGGGTATCATTCAAGATTTTTGAGTTGCTGAGGTAAGAAAGATTAATAATTTTTTCCTATAAAACAAAATATTTTCACTACAAGAAATTCACAACATCGACAAATATTATTGATTCGATTAAATTGGTAATACTAATGGAATATCGACTTTAGAACAAGGCGTATTATTTTTCCACATTTTGCTATCATTTACCGACGTACCTATAAAAATTATCGATGTGGAAGTGTTCGTAGGTAATTTCTCAGACGCCATAGGCACCTTTAGGTATCATTTACGCATTTAATACTCACGTAAATTACCATTAGTTGCCCATAGGTAATTTTCAAAAAGGTACCAACTTTTAGGTACCATTTACAAACGAAATACTTCATAACATTAATGATTTAGCAGCTCAGAGTAAATTTTACCTATAAAATACCTATGATTACCGATTTAAATTTATCACGAGAAAATTCACAATTTACCGATGGAAGTGTTCCATAGAAAAATTTACCTATAAATTACCACGGATTACTCGATGGAATTTATCGCATTTATAGTCTTCCGTAGGTACTACACGTATAAAAATTACGCTTATCAACGGAAGTGTTCCTTTAGGTAAATTTACCTATAAATTACCTACGGATTACCGACATAATTTACCTATAAAAATATTTGAAGATTATTCTTAATCATACTTAATTTAATTACACTTGAAAGACAATTTAACATGTACATTATTGTTTATTTAATTATTTTTGAAGATTTTTTTAAATATCTTCATAAATTTTAGATGATTTTTAATCTCATTTTGTTCATCATTTTATATATATATATATATAAAATAATACTTTGAAATGGGTTTAAAGGTTATATTTTTAAGGGTATAAATTTTTAAAAGAGCTTCTAAATTCTCATAAAAATAATTTTTATTTAAAAAAAATTCAAACAACACAACACCTTAATAGGCTTAATTAATCATCTTTAGAAAATTATTCTAAACATGAACTAGGTACTCAAAGAAGTAATTTAACATCCAGTTCAATCATGTTTTGGGTGAAAGTAGATGAGCATGTGATTCAAAAAGTGCACGCACACCTTCAAATCTGATCTTTTTCCTCAAGAAGCCTAGGAGGTCTTCCCATCCCAACCCTATCAGCAATCACACTTCAGAAACCCTAACTTCATCTCTCTCCTCTCTCATCTTTTTCCTCAAGAAGCCTAGTTTCCCTTTCCTTTCGATCTTCCTTCTCCTCACATGGCTTTTTCGCACCCAAACGCTCTTCTCTTCAGCCTCCTCCCAATCGTATTACCAAACCTAGACCACGACAGACGCCTAATTTGGTGAGGTTCTTCACTTTACCGATAAGAGGATGGCTATTGAACCCTCAAGCTCGTTTGTCGATGCTTCCATTTTAGGTGGTTTGTTTGTTACCGAAAATTATCCAAATGAAAATTTATCAAAGTTCGAATCTTCAAAACATTGTACCTTGAATGGATTTTTTCGTTGCCGTGTGGAGCAAAGGAGTTGAAGCCTGGGGCCTATGTTGGTGAGATTCGACTTGCAGGTGAGGGGAAATCATAGGCATCATGGGCAATGAGACATTTTATAACTGGGGAGCCAAGATCATGCTTAAGGTGCTCAGCATCAAAAGCAGGTGAACAAAGGATGTATGATGAATGTTACCGGGCCGGAGGCATGAACAAGCACTAGAACCAAATTTCATGATTCTCCATTTTCTTTATTTATGCCCTTTCTTCCTTAGTTCTCGATCCGCAATGCCGAGTTTGACTCGAATTCTCTTCGTGCTTGATCGACTAACACTTCGCATAAATAGCTTGCAAAACTACAAAATTAGCCACAAAAATGCGTATCAAGAGAATAGCAGGACCTTAATGTAAATCGGGTTAATTAGAATGATTAGTACACAAAAAGCACTCAAAACCTATAATAAATAGGGTTCAAAATAGCAATTTTTGGGCACTAATCACACCCCCTCAACCTACACATTGCTAGTCCCTTAGCAATGAAAGAAAGAAAGAAAGAGAGAGCATACAAACGATAACAAAATGATGTCTACAAAATTTATTATATTTCAAAAAGGTTGTGAATGAGTAATGCCTAACCCTCGATGAGAATCACTGAAACCCTTGCCTAATAACTATCTCAAGAGAATGAATTCCATACAAAATTGATTATTAAAAGAGCCTCCTTCTTGGTGAATCAACTAGAGACTCACCGAAATCCTAAGAGTTAGTTTGATCGGGCTTCACAATAAACCCGAACTGCACCCGCCCTCAACCAAGCTACCGCCACACTTAGAACACTAACCAACTCTAATAGATCAACCCACTCTTATTCTACAACTTTTTTTGAAGTTGTAGGGTGCAATGCTCGTGAACTCCACCACCAAAGTCCATGTAACTAGGATTTACCGATGACTCCCAACCACTAAGGCTTAGGGGTACTAAGTCATATGATCTTTCGACATCAACTCTTCAGGTTTCACTCGACTCGAATGATTTAAACTCCAAGACTTTACAACTTGCTAAATCTCTACCCATCCACCCGTGTAGCGATATTCAAGCCTGGGTATTCCCAACCGCTGCTTAGGCACCAAGCTTTAAAGGCTTTTCCATATACCCCTCGGACCATGCTCGGGTTTCAAGGTAAAGTGTTGCAATTTTTCTTATTTTTCTTTGTCTTTTCTTTTTCTTTTATTTTTCTTTTTTCTCTTTCTTATTTTTTGGGAGACACATCGCCTTCTTTCATGGACCTAACCTATTAAAGGCAATCAATCAAACTAGGGTAGGTTTGCAAAGTTTAGATGGGTTGCAGTTTTTCAACTCATTGTTGAAACCATCGTATTACGTTATGTGGGAAGAAGGAGGTGGGAGAAAATGGTCGAAAGCAACAAGAGTTCAACTTATCATCCACTACAACTGTGCATGGAACCAATCTAACATAAATAGAATCGACAAAGTTTCAATTTTTCAAACCACGCTGTGCAAACACACAAAAAAAAAGGGTGTTATTTTTGCAGTGCTAAGTCAGATAGTATATCACCTTCACAAAAGGAAAACCGCCATGCCATTGAATGATCACAAAGGGCTTGCCCAAATAGCACAAAACATGAATAAATACCACTTCCTTCTCTAACTCTCCCCCTAACCAAATGTCACATTGTCCGCAAATGGGCCTTGATTGGAAAGTTAGAGAATGAAGTGCTACCTCCTTGATGATGTGCTCGTTGTTGGACAGGAGATCATGCAAGCTTCCATTGAGACCTTATTCACCTGTTTGGGCTTCACAAACAAGTTAGAGAAGAAAAAGAGAGAAAAAAAGTGATAAGTTGGAGAATTTTTAAAATTACACTTTGAATAGAATAATTTCAAAGTGTTCTTTTCTAGCTACATTTTGATTCTACACTCTCTAAGCTTTCCAACTGTACCAAAACGCCTAAACGGAGTTCGATGAGAAAGTTATGATGAAATCGAGGAGGGTTGCGGTACCAAGACCGCGAGTTTTTTTTTTTTAAATATAAAAAAACATTTTTAATATATATATGAGAGACAAATTTTATTTTTTTTAATATATATATATATATATATGTATATATATATCATAAAAGACAAAATGTGCTGTACAAGGTAACTAAAACCAAAAAGTTGCTACAAGCAGGCAGTTGAGCTCCCTCTCCGTACGTAGCTAATAGATGCTAAGTAAATTTCGCAAATAGCGTAGCTCGCGAAATTTCAGATTTTGCTCCATCGTCTAAAATTAAGCAAAAACTCGCAAAATGAACACAAGAAAAATTTAAAAAATGCAAAATGAAAATTAATCTAAAAACAAAGATTAATCTAAAACAGAAATCAAGAATAAAAATTAAAGAAATCAAAATAAAACAAAATAAGAAAATATGAAAACAGTGTGGGAGATCAGGCTCCCCCAAACTACCCTTAAGCCTTTGAGCTGTCGAACTGGCTGATCTTAGAAATGTCGAGGTTCTGGGTGCTCCAAATCCGAACCAAGATTCAACCATCCACTATGCCATGCAACGCGAGCGGCAAGAATGGTTTTAATGTAGTGGCAAAAGTTTCCACAAAGGGCAACTAATTTCTTGAAGTTGGCAAAGATAAAGAAGTGATGGGGTAGCCTTTGTAGGTGCTTAGGTGGATCGTGGTGCGTATGTAAAGTGTGGACCGAAGTGTTGTTCGGTTAGGCAAAGGGCACTTGGATCCAAATTTATGGGGATTGGTCAAGGATAGGCTCGGGTCCCTTCCACTCGCATCCTTTCCGCCAAGCTCTCTCGCCAAGAATGGGGAGATTGTCATCTTGTCAAGCATTGCTCCTCCAATGTGGTGTCAGTCAGGCACTCTTCTTCCAAATTCTCCTCCTCTTGATGAACAAGTCACAGAGAAGTAGATACTGCTGTAGGATGTAAAAATTTTTATCGAACCCATCCAATTCCTCGTCAGTGAGCCTCCACCTGCCCTTCACTTCGATTGGCTCAGACATTCACGCCCTCCAACCCTATGAAATTATCCACTAGTTTGCTCAAATTGGATGGCTTCTGTCATCAGGATGAGGTCATGGTTGCCGCTGCCGAGAAGTGGGGGCATAATATGGAGAAGCATGAGGTATAAGTCGAGGAACATTATAGACGGGTACCATCCATTGTCTCTATAGTCCCTCACAGACCTATTTAGATTTTGATTTCTCCCCAAGGGTTGCTGATTTTGGTCATGAAGGTTTTATAGTCCCTCATTGACATAGATGTTTCTGTGGTTTCTTTCCATCGAATACTAATAGATTGTTCTCTCTCCCATTCGGTAACACCAAACCCATTGACACATGCAATCCCCGCAACAAAAAAAGGGCACATAAAAACAAATTCCAAGAAGAGTCTCTTTTTTTTTTTTTTTTTAAGTGAAATGAAAAAAACTGACAAGACTTATAAAAGAAATTACCAATACTTATGATGAGGATCACAAGTGTTCCACAACCTGCCAAATGCACTTAGGAAACATCCCAAGAACGCTCATTTGACTGTGATAGCTAAGTAGGAAAATTCGAATCAACAAATTTATCCTAGTTCTACCGTAGCAAAGCTACTGCAAGATAGTGGTCTGTGGTCTAACACGGGATGGATTCGTGGAGAAAAGAGTTGCTGGAGCTAAAACAGAATTCAATTCTGATTTCGGGATTTTGTAAAAACAGGTGGAACATTATAAGCTGAAAATTTAAATAAAACAAAATGTAAAAGAAGTCTCCTTGAAGTGTCAGGCTATTGGATTTGGGTTCTAAAGTTCATTGAGGGGTTCTAGTCCATTTCCTCGTGTTAGTACATTGTTTGAGCCTAAATGCCATTTTCATCATCAAAGCCACAAAGAAAACCTTAAACCCTTTTCTTAATATGATCTTGTAGTAAAGAACCTTGAGTTTACCCAAAATTGCAAAATAAGTGCAGTAAAAATGATCAAGATGACAAGTTTGGGGGAAAAAAATTTTGAAATGTGAAGAAGGATGAGAATTACGGATGTGGAAGGAAAATCAATTAAGAAAAGATGTATAAAAGAAAGACAAATGTAGTAAACCGAAGTTGGAAAATATGTGCATATTCAAGGAGGAGTGAGTTTTACCTTGTAGCCTTCATCCCTTGAGCAATTAAGTCCTTAGGGGTGTTCTACACCTAGTACCCTAATTCCAACTGGTATGGGAGCTACTGACCTAAAGCTTGTTAAAGGGAGGTAGAAAGATTAATAAAGAAAAACATTGTACTATTCCTAACCTTGAACAAAATGATAGGAAAATAGTTTCTAAACTGAGAAACTAAATTTGAAACAGAAAGTGGAAAAAGAAAAAGCCACATTAGGAAACATGAAGAAAGATGCACTCAGAATGTTTGGGGTGCTTTGAAAAAGTTCGACAGGGCAAGAAATGATGAACACTAAGGCATTATGTTAAGAAGATGTATGCGCTGTAAACTTGTCCATAAATGTCTAGTTATCTACCAAAATACCACAGCAAGACATTACAAGCCTGGGTGCACCTATTTGATCTTAAGAGTTATGTTATGCCTACATTAGTGGAGAATGATATGACCAATAATCCTATGGGATCTAAGTCACTCTAAAGAGACTACCATTTTGTACAATGAGTCTCATAAGACTACTTAATCTGCAAATTAGCTTCTAAAAGAGAGCCACCAACACACACTCACTGTGGTCAAGAACTTTAACTATTTAATTGCATGAATTATTTGTTTTATTGAAGGACAATTGAAAATTTAGATTCGTAAATTGAAGCTTAGTTAGAATTGATATCACAACTGAAATTTTATTGAGGCTAAATTGTTGATATGATTGAAAAGATGATTACAAAGAAAAATGTACTTAAAAATAAATTTTTATTGTTTGAGGACAAACAAGTAGTCTTTTCTTTGCTTGAGGACAAGCAAAACTTCAAGTTTAAAGGAGTTTGATGAGTCTAAAACTCATATATTTTTAAGACCATTTTCATGTATATTTAAGGCTTAAAATTCCAATTTAATGAAAAAAATTATGGAGTCTTCTACCGGATTTATGTTTTGCATGAATTTAAAGAAAAGAAGCAAAAATCAAGAAAATGTTAATGTGCAAAGAAAAGAACAATGTCGCGACATAGACCGGCAAATACACAGAAAGAGCAATGTTTCGATATCACATTAGAATACAAAACTCCAAAGAGCAATGTCGCACAAACAATGTCAATGACATGTTATTACTACCAACAAAGAAAAGATACAAATTGCAATGTCGCGAACGCCATACCAACAATGTCGCCATTAACCAACAAAGCCTTAACACCAAGACATTAGCTAAAGAATGCGACACCAACTCACCCGCGACACGCGGCCGTGGCAGCCTCTCACGCCACAGCGCTCGCTGCTGCCGCCGCTAACAGATTGCTGCTGCAATGTCGTCGTTTTTCTTTTTTTCTTTTCACAAGGCATAATATTCTCTTTCTTTTTTTTACACGTCTAGAGTTGCGATGATCGAGCAAGTGCCAAAGAGCTTAAGGCACCAAAGAAATGTCGTATATCGTGGATTCATACGTATAAATGTAGCAACATTGACATTTAGAGTCGCGACATTGCATAGAGAGGAAGCAACTTAGAATTGCTATATTAATATGGCTGTCGCGACACAATGCATTTACATTGAATGGACATACGTATTCTTAATCTAAACACAAAAGCAATGTTGCTATATCGCCACAACATCAAAAGGTGACTAGGTAGACTTTTGGGCTTTTTTTTGAAGTCCGTTATTTTCCTCGTTTTCAGGCCTAATGATCGGGGGCCTATAACAGAAGCTTGTAGGGAGGAGTAGGAGCTTTCAGTCGCCTCTTCATCACCCTTGAGCTTTGGGAGAGCTGAAATCTCCTTTTGTACATACTTCTTTATTTCGTTTTTTTTGTTTTCTTTATTTTGTTTTCTAGATTTGATTTTCCTTTAGGATTAGAGTATTGGATCCGAGATGAGATCTCGAGCCAATTATTGTCTATCAAGTTTCATTTATGTCTCAATTCAAGTGAGTCAGATGTTTTCGATTTCAATTATTTCAATTTGATTTCAATTTCAATGAATTTGTTTAACTAGTCATTGTTATTTGCAATCCAATCATGAATGGATGAGCTCCATCTGGGAATGAATATGCTATTTTGATTTTCGTTTGTATATTTAAATGTTGTTGTGGGTATGAAAACTAGGTTGATTTAATTGGTATTGCTTTATTAATGATTTGGTCAATATCAAAGTTCACTCAGAAAGAGTCAGATCAGTTCTATTTCCAGATCCCTCTCACAGACACACAATGATGCTGGGATTTGACCTGAGAGCAAATAGTAGTCACTTAAGGGTAAATTGAATTTATATCCACTAAAGTAATGCACTCTAAAGATTACTTTGATACATCACTGTGAAGTTCTAACCTTTGACTTCAAGGTTCCCTTCCGTGTGACAATAAGGTATTCTCTATATACAAGAACCATTCTTTTGATATATATATATATATATATATATAGGTGTGTGTGTGTGTGTGTGTGTAAGCTTAATGTTTAGCGTCCTATCTCAATTTGGCATAATAATCTTGATCCCATGTTAGCATAGATTCTAATCAAGGAGATAGAGCATTCTAATGATTTGAAGACCGAGGTACCAATTATATTGGAGAAGGCTTGTGTTACCCTGTCTATGGGGGTAAGTTGTCTTCAATCTAAAGAAATGGTTGTGAACTACTGTTTAGGAAAAAAAATCAAATCTTAAAGAGGATCAAGTCCTAAAAGTAGCTATTTAGACCATCACCTGGTTTAGGAATATGGTTAATAATTAGTGAAATGTAGTGTCGAGGTATTCCAAAGCTAGTACTACCTTGCTCTCGATAAATCCGTAATTCTTATCCTAATAAAGACTTGTTTTTTTAACCCTAAGGTAAACTAAAAATCATAACACCGATTTTATTCCAAGTTATTTACCTCGTAGGAAATCTTTGATTCTACTGATATGATTATTTTATTTAAGAAACATTTAGATAAAAAAATTATTTCATTCAATTTATAGCTTTTAACTTCCAATTAGAGTAAGGTTCAAATAGTGGGATTTTCTTGAGTAGAGGGAAGGATTTTTAAATTTCTCATCAATATCTGCTGGCATGTATAACTGCACTCTATAAAGTCCACTTTATTACTTGTATGACCTATGCACTTGCAAAGTGAATTAGACCAAAAACCAATTTTAATTGCATCATTTTAAATAATAGCGTAAAAAATGTCTTACACATGGTTTAACAAGTTTTTGGCGTTGTTGCTTCCCATGTCATGGCCTCTAAGTCTCTTGAGGCTTTGATCCAATCCCATCATACTTGGGATTCACCTTCTAGCTGAAATGTAGCTAGCTTCATCTTAGTGGCATTAGAAGTGATCTCCATAGCCTCCAAGATCTTATCAACCTTCCGAAACCAATGATTAGCTATCATCAAGTCCCCTCCTCCCCTAAAGGTTGGAGGATGATGTGATTTGAACCTCGAGGTTACTTAACCCCTTGGTCTGCCGCCGCACTAGCCTATGCAATGTGCAGCATGCTAACACTCAAGCAGTAATAGTAGCAATTGCAACACCAATACCATCCATGAAGGTAGCCGGCCAAAGCGCTGGTAGTTTGTTAACAACGATTCCAATAGAATGATGTAACTCTAAAGGAATACTATGGCGCCATGAAATGAGATGAAACTCACTCAATGCATGAAACGAGATCAAATAAATTTTCGTGTTTTAACCCAGATATAGCGAGAATTTTTCGTTTTCATATTTTTATGAAAAAATCGATTTTTCCTGGGTTTTACATTACCGCTTGTTTTCACTTCTACAAAATGTTTGGGTTGTGCATCATAGAAGGAGTTGAGGGGCCAGACGACTCAGCAGAGAGAAAGAGAGTGAGAGACATTTTTTTTTAATCTAAAACCTTGCTTTGGTTTTATTAGTTCTATTTTTTGTTAGTCATGACACACTACAACACTAAATGATTGGACCAACATCATAATTATAGTATTATGGATGGTTATCACCCATTGAAAACAAACTAGTCTTTACAAGAAATGGAATAAAAGAAACAAAAACAAAAACAAAATTAGGATAACAAAAGACAGTTCTATATTCATCATAGAAAGAAAGTTTTAATACTCATAAAAAAAAATTAATTAGTTTCTAGAAAGAATTTAGAGAAAAAGACAAACAATATCCTATTCATATCCACTTTTTCATAGTTGCCTAGTTTTCAGAGAGAAAATCAATAAGGAAGAATTATAAAAATACTTTTTGTCTTTAAGAGTCCGATGTATTTTTTCTCAAGGAAAGAACATTGCTGTGTAGAGATAATAATCAAGATGATATATGGTTAAGAAAATTTCCCATTTGCTGGTAGCTGGTTATTAGAGCACGACTAAGGTCATCCCAATAGTGCTGAACTCGAGTCATTAGTCACCACACATTTCCTCATGTTTCAAGGTCTACCTTACAAAATTTTAGGTAAGGTAAGAGTCGAAAATTAACCATCATAAGTTCATCATTTGAAGCCACCAAAAAAGTCCTCGAGACGATAATGAAAAAGAGAAGAGTACTTCAAGCACCATGGAACATCGACCAAAAATTGTCACAACCGCAAATAATGGTAAGAGGCATCGATCGAATGTCTCAAGTTCCAAAAGTTTCATTACTAGTTAAACATATACTTGCCCCTTTCTTTTTAAACTATATTATATGCACATATAAACCCTTTGATTTGGGCTTATTGTAGATAGTTCATTCATCGTCACCGGGGCAATAAAATAATAAGTGAACGAAGTCTTTGGAAAGAGCCACGATGAAAGGATTTGAAGGGGTTGTTGGAGAGGTGATTGTGGCATGAGAAATGTTAGTAGGAGGGGTAGGGAATTTCAGCTCATCTTTTGTGAAAGGATTGATAAGCCAAAGTTCATCCCGGCCTTTACTATCTCAAACATCAAATAACCATATGACAACCCACAACAATCTTTACCGGCAAAGCTTGGCAGTTCTTTCTTCAAATATCTTTTTGAGGGCAGCCTTGTCTCCCGCATCCTTTCTTTTAAAAATGTCTGCTTATATCTAACACAAGAAGTTATACAAATCTCTTGTATTGTTATTAAATAAAAATTAAGATTTGGTAATTCACAAATAAAATGAACAATAGTTCTAGAAACTTGGGGAGGATCAACCTACATGTGTGTCCTTTGAGAAATACACTTGACCCTAACTCCCTTGGATACTCAATTCCAATAAAAAAATTAAATGGAAAAACTTAGCAACTCAAAGGCTATGCATATGTTTGGTGCCTCGAAAATGCTAGGGAAAGGAAATTGAAAGGAAAATGGAAGAAAAGAAAATTTAAAGAAAAGAATATATATATTTATAGATGGAAAGAGGAAATGCGTCAATTCCTTACATATTTGATACCCTTGAAACTTAATTGGGATTTCTTAATCACAGAAGGTCACTTGAGTGGTTCTTCCTATTTAGGAATACCAAATGACAACACATCCCTTATCAATTGTCTATTTAAAGTTAATCGGACAATAAGACCAACAACTCTTAGAGTCGTGCTATAAAGTTAGGATACTAAATATAAGTTATTCTTAGTTTTATGAAATTACTGTCTGAGACATTACTTTGAGTTTTATGAAATGCGTCAATTCCTTACATATTTGATACCCTTGAAACTTAATTGGGATTTTGATTAGGTCACTGGAGTGGTTCTTCCTATTTGTAATAATAAATGACAACACATCCTTATCAATGGTTCATCAAAGTTAATCGGACAATAAGACCAACAACTCTTAGAGTCGTAAGTTATAAATAGGGATATCAAATATAAGTTATTCTTAGTTTTATAAATTATCATGAGACATTACTTCAGTTTTTGATTAATCTACACAACAATGAAAACTGTCCATAGAAAAGGTTGTATTGAAAATCAAACTTGATATGGAAATACGTACTTCTTTCCCACTTCGCTCATGCCATTAACTTTTTGCATACAAAACAAACCTAAATTAAAATATAGAAAAGTTAAGTATTTGAAGTTTTTATTAGGACAATAATAATAATAATAAAAGGCCATGCATTTTAAAGAAAATTCTAAATGAGAAAATTAATTTCTTGCCCTAATCATAAATAACCAAAGATATAGAAATTTAAAATATTTTATACCAATTGTGTTTATAACTTCTAAATATTTCAACTTGAAATAACTCTACATACTCTAATTAGCTTTAACATTAGTTTCCTTTTATATATTTTACTTAGATTAGTATCATTTTTAATCACTGTGATTATATATGCGTCCTTATTTGCATATTGCATGGGAGATTACTTGCCAAGAAATTATATAACATTACTTATGGTTCGACAAAGAAAAAAAAGTTCTCAAAATTTGTTAATTGATTAAAAGAGCAGATAGAAAAATAGTAACATAATATTAAAAGAAACATATATTTAGTGACTAATGGAAGCAAATTTTATGAGTTCTTACAAGTCACTTGATATTTTGTAATTTATACAAAACATTTAAATAAATAACAAGTATGATTCAAAACACAGGAATAAATAATAACAAGTGATATAGAAAATTCAACCATGTAACAAGGACACTTTTTATGTTTTTGGCAACCGCATGAACAATCCAATACGCGACATGCTCAAGAGCTCACAAATAAAACAAACTGATATGTAATAAAACTATTTGGGATTCTAATAAAATCTTTGTAACAACATTTGTGTGCTCCAAAATTTTTAATTAATATTTAAGTCATATTTAATCAAGAGATGAGCAAAGTTCATGTTGAACATCCTTGATGAAGTTGTCATTTCCTATTTTTCTATCAAGGAATCACTACTATTTTTTTATCACTATAATATAAATCAAATTTTCTTGAACCATACAAAAAGCTCAATAGATGCACAATGGTTGGCTAAAATCTTCTTTAGTTCCCTTGTTTAAGTCTCTTATTTCCTACGAGGACAAAAAATAACACGTGTATCCCATTACTATTCCTATCATGTCTCAAACAATGTTCATTTTTACCTTTATACTTTAAAAATGACTGAAAATATAATTTTATTCATCAATGAGAATTTGTGATTCTAATAGATGATCATTTTCATTCTAATTACATCCTTATACTAAAGAAATCTTCCACACCTAGGCCAAACTTTCCACCTCAAGGTAGTAGGGCTAGTAAAGAGGACGGGGTGTGGATCGGGGTCAGATTTCATGAGCAAATAAAAGAGCTTGGGAAGGCACTTATCCCATTTATGTTCCAAAAATATTTACTGCTTCCCATCTTGATCCCAAACCTAAGGGAGGTCGAAGCTCATTTCCATCCATGTTAAAACATTTCTTAAAATCCTATCCTACCTAATCCAACCCATATAAGCTATCATTTTCAGGGTTCATATTTGAAAACGAAGGCTTTGTTGTTTAGATCTACAAAAAGAGCTCTTAGGAGCACCTCAAAATCCCATCCCGCCTATCCCAACCATATATGTGTTTTAAGGGTTAAGATTTCAAAATGAAGGCTTTGTTGTTTAGATTTACAAAAAGCTCTTGTGAGTGTGGATGGCAATGGAGCAGTTTGGGATGGGTTATGGTTACCCCTCGTCCATTGCTTCATTCATGATTATTCAATCGTATCCCATCCTCGACTCCAAACTTGTGTTCGGGTAGGAGTCGATCTTTTCCTATTCCATTAACAAAAATTAAAAACCCCAACCGAATCCTGTTAAGAATAATAAAACAAAATAAAATAAAAATAAAAAATTGCTTTCATTAACAAAGATAAAACGGATATCAAATCTGAAATCAACAATAACACCTACAATCCTAAACCCTAACGATTGAAAATTTATGAAAAAAAATTAAGAAATGGATTGGGGAAGAAGAAGGCCATGGTTCAACCTTACAATACCGGGGTCTACCACAACCACCATTATTGGAAGATGTGAAGAAGAAGAAGAATATGATATTGACACTCATCGACTCCAATCGCTGAACCACCATTAACAGAAAGACGCTTCGCCGTTGAAACCTAAGCCTGCTGCATCCACATAGGCATCAACCGACAAAAAGTAGACAAATCCCACGCTCGAAGAGGAAGAATAATCTGGCGAGTGACGAGGCAGAGCGAGAAGAATCCCACGCCAAGAGGAAGAAGATATTGAGGAGATGAGACGACGTGCATTCTCGATGAGTTTCTATGGGTTTAAATACTCGAATTTTGGGTATAAATACCTAACTTTTTTGGGTATTAAATACAATGCTTAAGGATAATCTTGTAAATTTTAATTAGGGTGGGGCGGATTGGGTCAATAAACCCATTCCTATCCCATACCCGATTTAGGTTTTAATTAACAATCCCAACCCTATTAAAACCTATTTGTGAAATTTTCAATCCCGTCCTAATAGGGGCATGTTATCAAGTTTGATTACCACCCTTCGTAGGAGCACCTCAAAATCCCATCCGCCTATCTTAACCCATATAGGTGCTTTCAGGTTCAAATTTGAAAATAACCTCTGCATCTTTGTAACAGTGATAAACCCAAGCCAAACCACAAGGTTATTTGCGCAACATTCTTGCCTGAGTGTTTCTCATAAAGCTCAAACTTCTAATCTCCTCTATGGAACTCTATATTCGTCTCAATCTCTTTCAAAATCACTAACTCATTTAGCTCTATCTTTTCTCAACGTAAAATTATTAGCAATCTAGAAGTTGTTATGTTTGTCATTGAGAGAAAATTATTTGAGCAGTTTCTTCAATTTTTAACTCAAAATAAGAGACAAAAAATTCATTCAACTTAGTAATACTACTTCACTATTTATATTAATAAAAATATCATGTATGAGTGTCAACGCTAAAAGATGGAACCCTAATGCTAAGTAAGAAAATTGAATCTTAATGTTGTTGAGTCAATTATATATATTAGTGGGTAAAATGTAAACTTACATCCAGATGATAGCTGGTGACATATAATACAAAATTTGGCCTCGCCCTAAGTGAATTCGACATTTTAATCCCAAACTCGATCCATCTTTCGTTATTATTCATGTAAGACCACCTCATCAGAGGTCAAGCAAGGAGGACACAAACCTACCAACGCCTCTAATTAGGTTCGGGGGTTGAAGGAATAGATAGAGAAGATAAACATAATTGATTTTTGTTCTTGCACTATTTTACCTTATATTTTCTATAGAAGCAAGGTTTACTTAATTTACTACAGAAAAACCCAAAAAGGATTAAAGGCTTTTTCATATCAATCACTTGCTTAATAGAAAATTAAGACTATTCACCTATTAATTATTCTTTCTTTCTCAACCATGTCGAATGATAGAGTGTAATAAATAAGAAAAAATAGAAATTGCTAAAGTCAACTAATAGAAAGCAAATTGACCATTCAAATAGATGGTCAAGAAAAATACAATAAATCGTACAAGAGTCACGATAATAGGGAATTAAAGTAATGGTGTGCAAAAGGCACAACAAAAAATTACTATGAGCCAAGTTACAATGTGCCTTAATGGATTTCTATTGCAAGAAGACGTGATTCACGAAAATAATTGCCATGTTATTATTATATACTAGTAGTATGCAAAACAATGAACTTTTTTAGTTCCATCATTATGCATAAAAAATGATTGTTGAGTTATAAAATTAAAATTATTGTTTTATGTTCTTTTCTTTTAAAAGGTCACTTTCAAAAAATTGCATCATAAATCTAAATCAAAATCTATTTTTCCCATATAGTGACACTTTCTAAAATGACACCATAAGCAAAAATTAGCACCATAACAAAAAAAAAATTTATTTCATATGGTGTCACTTAGAAAATGACACTATTATAAATATGCCACATAGATGAATATTTTTTATACAATGTGTCACCTTATAAAATTTAAGTAAAAATGTGTCATTATTTTAAAATGACATCAAATTAGTGATACCATAAACTCTGCTTTTATAGTAATGAAATAAATTAAATAGCTTATTGCGTGACTATAGATGGTATAACCAAATGTTATAAACAAGAAAGTGGATCTATTTTAAACAAATGTCTAAAATGTTCAAGATCTATTGTCGCGTCATCTTGAGAACAACTAAATATAGATTATAGCCGTATCGAGACACTTCATTATAGGCTCTTTACTCCGCTTTCAATAGTTAACATGTCATGTACCGAGATGACCCCTCGACATAGCTCACCGCCGTGATTCAATAGCAAACTACGCTATAGCTCTATTTCCACTACAAGGAAAGTTAATCAATGACACATTTAATGCATCATTGAAGAGTTACAAATGACAATTTCCCTAAAGTGTCATGGTCTCACCGTCATCAGATAAGTTTACACATTAATGACATTTATTTCGAAAGGCCATCTTGTGAATCAAAACTATGACATTCATTTAAAGCGCCATTCTCTACTCATAATATTTCACCTAATAACTTTACTATGACACTGGCTTGAGTGTCATTGATTTTTATATGTTTTTTTTAGAATCATGACACTCATTACAAGTGTCATCATTTTTATCACATTAAAAATCTTAATTTCATTAATTTCATTTGTTATAAATCTTGATATAACAATATAATTATTGAAAATGTACACATAAAAAATGAAATTAATATGTGAGGAGAAAAAAAATCAAAGTCATATGGATAAAGCTACAAAGCCATCGATATATACATTGATCCAAAATTACAACAAATATTCCCAACAAGTTTCATAGATTCTATGGTTAGGAGTACAAAATGTTCTTTAATTTGTTGGTAGTGGAAGACCTTTCTATGAGAGTGTTAAGCCCATCAAAATCACCACATGAGTCCATCCGTTGTTCAAAATGTAAAATTAAGTTTTAGATATAGAAAATCAAGCAAAAAATCCTTTGTAAAGTACCAACTAGACTAAGACATCATTTATTATTTTCGATATGCTAGTGTGGTAATTTTCAAGGTATGAAATGAACATTGAACTGAAATTAGAATAATACCTTGTCTAAAAGAACTCACCAATGATAACTTGTAAGATACAACCGACCGATGAAATCGACTTCGAGAAAAAGAGAATGACATAAACAAAAGGTTGACACAACATTATGTACATTCTTAATATCTCGAAAATAACAAAGTGCTTCACAATGTCAAGAATTATAGACATATAACCATATACTTGGGTATAACTTTCAAACTAGAAATAAGTAAAGTATTAAAGCCTAAAACAAAGTGAAATTCAATTAATCTAGAAGGTTTCAATAGAATTGAATTTCAAATAAAATATACAAAAATGATTAATATTGGAAGCATAAAGGAAATACTAAGCATATACTTATAAAATAATATAATAAAGCACATGAATGTAAACAAAAAATCTTAAGAACCAACAACCAATCAAAAGCATATAAAGCTCTCCAATGCTCAATGAAAGGAGATATCTTGCATACACTTATTATCAATCCAAAAGCACCAATTATTGATTCTACCATAACGCGGATTTTTCTGCCCCAAAATAAAATTCCTGCATTTCAAAGTAGTTTATTTAAGATAATAAACTAGAGGAGGCAAGGAATAGATCTAAAAGAGGCAAGGATAGTACCATGAATAAGTCAACTCCAATCACTATTTAAATATCTCTATTTTCTTTTTTGTCATGAGGAAAGGAGATTCTAAATCTACAAATGAGTAGTAAAGCAATCAAACAATTGTAATGTCAAATTGATATAAATCAAATTTATAAATCTCTTAACCTCCACACAAATACAAAATAAAAATTTAACGATAATTTATATTTTCTTATATGAAGTTAAACTCATCACATAAGTAAAATACAAAGTCTATAATGTGACACTTCTATCTCGGGGTCCTGCTGACAACCCGCAAACTCAAGGGAAACTGTGGGATATCGGGTGTCCCGATATCACACTCATTTTCTCATATATTGAGACTCATTCCTGCTTATTTAATTCCCAAATATACAAAAATATATGATAGACCATTTAATAACAATCCTTTATACAAAAAAGCCGCAGATACATGTTATGCTCGAATATAATACATGACAAAAACAAAACAAAACAAAGCTTCATCCGGCTCTCATCCCGCTTGTGGTCCCATATGTGGGTTAGACGCTTGCAATCCTGACTTATAATTCCTGGAAATATATCCACGACTGGGGCGAGCAAAGCCTAGTGCAAAGAATGACTCCTAAGGTAAGGGCTACTTCCCCATCTAAAGTGAACATGCAATGGTCGCACAACAAACACACATCCAAGTCAAATGTCTACATGAATGTCATATGTCATGCATGAAATGTTATCATGCCCATATCTCGAGTCACTCACCAACTCCCTCACATATGCATATGGCAAGTGTGAAAACCGTCACTAGTATTACCAATGACCCATGTATCGAGCACTCATCGGCTCTATTACCCAATGCAAGTTCCAATAGGCAACCAATCCCGACTTCTATCACACAACCCAAAGTCTATGTGATAAACATGACCGTGTGTCTTCTTTGGGCAACATAACTTTTCGGATCACACCGAGTCTCTCGCTAATCTACGTTACGTAATCCTTTTCGGATCACACCGCAGTCTTTTACACCCATGTTCCGTGCTTTTCACCCGAGGGGGTTAATGGTTCCTTCTTTGCTTCGGCCCAACACATTATTTATATTTCTTTTCTGTATGTTTTAATGGTGAGACATTTATTGATCGCCGTCCAAAGTACGAGCTTCATCACCAATTCATCAACAATGATGATGAGTGAATTACACCCATGCACACACACCCAACATACGCGATGTCTCCCGTGCATATGCAATGCTACTATTGCATGTTCTCATGTCACATGTATGATGCACACTACATGGAACATTCTACTCAATCGTACTTCATGCCAAGTGATGAGTATACTTTATACTCATTTTATCCCTATGTTTTATTTATATTTTTAGTAGTTTTATTATATGTATAAGTGATCTAATGCTATAAATGTTCAATTTTGTGATTAGGTCATCCATATTAACAGTGGAGCAAAACAAAGAGACAAAGCCCAAAATCAACAAACAACACATGCAAAGAAAGGGGCCATCGTGTTTTGATGTTTTCAGCTACACAATGATCCCCAATTGCTACAATATTGATATGGATAAATAGGAGACTTCTCGTTCTTTCCAAAGAGACCTTATTCACTCCATTTGGACTGACAAAGATATGACTCTTGGTAGTTGAAGTAAGAAGAGAAGAGAGCTGAAAAGTGACCAATATATTTTGGTACATTAAATCTTTATATTGATTTCAAAAGTGTATTTTATAGATATATCTAGATTCTAAACTTCAAGATATTTATATCTGAGATTAGGAACACTCCAACCTGAGTTCGGATGACAAAGTTATGGCCTTGCGAGTTGGAACAAAACAATGGGACGCTTTCTCAACGTCGCGACGTTGCATAGAGCTTCAGAAACGTAGCATCCCGACGTTGCTGCACTACGTCACGACGTTCAAGGTTGATTTTGGCTCAATTTTTAGCCCTTTTTGAGCCCATAATTGTGGGATTTAAAGCTCAAACCCTAAGGAGACAAAAAGCGAGGGCTGGGGGTTCTAAAAGGACTTTGCCCACACTTTGGGATCAAGAGAGGTTTGGAGTCGTTTTTGAAGATTTGGGAGAAGATCATGAGATTTGTAGAAAATCCAGACTCCTATCATTTGATCATTATAGTTTTTCTTTCCTTTTCTCATGTTTTATCCTAAGTTTATGAAGTATCAAACCTCTATCATGCTTTAAATTGTAGATCTAGGGTTTTGCGTATATCAATATGGATTTCTTATATCTATTTGTTAATGTTATGTTTTCTATTGTTTTCGTGAATGCACCTCTATTGATTCATACTTGGTTCTATTTACATATTGATTTGCCAATTCAAATGGTGAGTGGTTCTAAGATCTCGAGAAGGAGTAAAGTTAGAACTAGACATAGATGAATCAACCTAATTAGCCCGGTAGTGTAGAAAATTATCTATAATTAGAAGGCGTGTGAGACTTTTATCTAAAGATCTCTAATGCTGCTGAGCTCGAGAAGGTGATCTAGTATTAGTTGGTAGGTTAATTTAATTCGAGAGAGGCTATAATTAAATTAGACAAGAGTCACCTTGGAAAGCATTTTCTATGAAACAATAATAGAGTAGAATTTTAACTTAGATCTAAGAGGATTGTCCGATTGCACTAAGTACCCTAGATTTATTATCTCGTATCTTTAGTTGTGAACTTCATTAGTAAGATTTAGAAATTTCCATTAGTTTAGTTTAAATTCCGTTTAGCCATCACAATTGTTATGGCTCGATATTGTGAAGGATTATAATTTTGGTAATGGTATCCCCATTTTCCCGGTGGATCGATATCCGTACTGTGCACACTTTATTACTTGACAAGCGTATACTTGGCGCGTATCAGGCGCTCTTTTATATTTTTTACATAAGTTTATAGACACATCACAAAAATCCTCCTATCAAGCTTTTTAAGGCCATGAGCGAGAAAATCGGTGTTTTACGTTGCGATGGTACTTGGACATTACGCGTGACACCCCAAAACCCGGGGTCCCATTGACCAATCGTCAACCCGTGGAAACCTGGTGGTGTCTCATATCACAGAGACCCATACATGAGTAAAAATGACCCAATAGGGTCCATCATCCATACTCTCGTCCACGGTTACAAGACCATACATTTATAGATCCAAGAGTTATTACATTACTTCCTAATACAAAACATATATTAAAAACTAGTTTGTTCTAATATATACACAAAACAAGAATCAAGGCCATACCCAACTCCGCTTCATAATCCCCGCCTAAGGAGCGCCGTCGCTCGTACCGTCCTCGCACCGAAAGGGGGGTTCCCACGATCGGTGAGCTAACGCCCAGTATAGATAAATCCTACAAGGGCTATTCCCCACTCAAGTGCACATGCAAATGATCATTTCACAAATAAACCAACAATCAACTGCATACATGTTGTCCCATCATGAAAATCTATATGCATGTATGAGACGACACTCTACATGCCCCAAGCAACGTCAACCTCCGACCTACCAACCCAATGCAAGTGCCAATCGAAATCAATAATGAGTCGGGCCCCGACTCCCATCTCACAACCCATAGTCTATATCATTTAATCGCTTCGTCTTTTTGGGTAACATAACTTTTCTCGAGGTCTCACCGCCAGGGTCTTTTACACCCTCCGACATTTTTCAAAGCTTTCACCGTGGATTACTGGTTTAACTAGGTTTTCGTGCTTCACATGAGGGGGTATTTATCCTTGATTGCTACGCCTAACACATTTCATTTTCCATCTTCGTTTAACACCTGACCTCCAATTGACTTCAGCCCCATTTCCAAGCTCACGATTCTCACCAAAATCAATGCCAAACTCACAAGACTAATATGTACACAATAATTCCATGTAATGCGGTGTTACCGCACACCACGTAATGCAATTTAAAGCATCGCACTCAAACCCATGACCAATGTATGAAGACCTCTACACAGACATTCTACACCATACACTGCGTGAGTGCTATGAACACTCACGCCTAATGCACACAACATCTATATTCGGGCCAACATCAAAGATACATGCAAATAAGTGTTAATATTCCATACATTCCAAAATCAATACATCACATAAGTATGCACTATATCTTTTCTATCATTCGCCATTTATGTCAACACATTATCCGCCACGTATTAACATAATTCCAACATACCACGAAAGGCAACAATTTTATAATCATCCCAAATGGTACATTATAAAATAATCATACATCCCAATGCATATAATTATTTCATCTTCGCCACACATATGTCACATAATTTCACATATCAAAGATGTTATTGAATTTATGGCAATAACACACATTAGTCATTCCCACTCATAAATCACCATGTTGCCTAGCTCAATTCGACTTAGTCCAGAAGTCTAGTTTTTGCAAATACCACACAAACATCCAACACGCAATTCCTGATCTGGCCATATGCAGTCCGAAACATTACAAACCGGTTCGAAACCGAAGCTGAAACCAAGTTCCGAAAACCGGTTCCAAAACCGTAACTGATCATTCCTCAACTGTCCGTGACTCAGCCTACTTTCAGCCACATTTTGGCTGGAAAATTGTATCGGTTAAATTTAGACTCACGAAGTTTATAGAGTCCAAGAACGCACGAATCGGAGTTCGATCGGCAGTTATGAATGCCCAAAGCTACAAGCGATTCATAAGGGTGGGTGTACTGGGCACACTCCTCAAGGTTATTCTCGCTGGGATTTTTCTATCCCGAAACACAACAATGTTCTATTTTGACAGTCCCAAACCCTATAGAAACCGGCCTTTGACTCATCACACAATCACAAACAAACCACACAACATATTAGAATCGCCTGTGAAACCAAAACTGAGAGCTATTACACGTCTCTAGGGCGTAAAATAACCAGAGTAGGATGAAACCTACCTCTTGTAGCGTAGTTCCGGTTCTTTCCATCAGGGTCCGCTTTCTACCACGTGACTCCTCCTTCCTTTTCCTTTCTTTCCCTCTCTTCCTCCTTTCTTCTTCTCTTCTTTCTTCTTTCCTTTCTTTTTATTTTCCTCCCTTTCTCCTTCTTTTCTTTTCCTCCCTTTCTCTTCTCCTTTCCTCCCTTTCTCTTTTCCCTTCCCCCTCCTTCTCCTTGTTGCTCCCACAAACTGAAGCTTGCTGCCCCCTTGCTTGTATGAACAACCCATGTGAAGCCCCTTATATAGGCTTCAAAGGAGCCATGCATGTTGACACATGGCATAAGGTGTCACAATGCATGCCTTTGCCATGCACAGACATGGCTGTCATGTCACCCACATGGTTTTCCAGCGTGTCATCCATACTCGACATGTGTCGCCGACACCGCTGGGCTCGAAATACGTGAAATTTTACCATCTCGAATTCAACAAAATTCGATCGGGTAGCTAGATATCGTGGAGGCTCTGTTTCAACCGTGCGATCCGCTTCACCATCCGAGATCTAGAAAATCCTAACTTTCTCTAGACTATTCCAATAAAACTGCGCTTTTGCCCCCTTATCCGAAAAATTCAAATTAAAAATTTTCTAATGGTTTTATATGATGATTGATTATAATGTTCCATGTAGTGTGCATCATACATGTAAATATGAGAATTTGTAGTGACATTAGCATTGCAGGCTTACAGGACATCAACACATATTGTGTGCGTGGCATAGATATGGTCATTCATCATCATCGTTGATGAATGGGTAGCGAGTCGTACTTTGACTACGCCCAACAGATGTCTCATGGTTTAAAAAACATAAAAATAAATATAAATAATGTTGGGCAGAGTAAGAAGGGATTGTTAATCCTCGTGAAAAGCCTAGAACATGGGTGTGTGAGTAGACCGCGGCAGATCCGAAAAGTTCTGCATGGGTGTAAGAGACCCGCAAGGTGATCCAAAAAGCTCATTGCCAAAGAAGACACGGGGTCAAGGTTACCACATAGATTTTAGGTTGCGCATAGGAGTCGGGATTGACTTCTTGGGATTTGCTTTTGCCCATTGGCACTTGCATCGGGGTAATGGAGCCTGGAGGGCTCAAGATACATGGGCCTAGCGGTACCACGACGATTGTCACATTTGGCATATGCATATGTGAGACGAGTCAGTGAGTGACTCAGAATATATTACTCAATAACATATTGAGTAATGGAGATGGTGAGGGCTCAGTACATGGGGCATGGTGAGTCGAGTCTCATTCATGGCATGTAGATATCTGTGCAGACATGTGTAGTTGCACTCTGATGTGTGTTTGATTGTGCGACCCATTGCATGTACACTTAGATGGGGGAGTAGCCTTGTAGGAGACATCACAACTAGGCTTTTCACCTGGCCGTGGACCATATTTCAGGTGCAGACAGTTACTAGTGGATGGCGGTCTCAGAGGTTTGATCGAGAAGAAAGTTTCTGATTAGGCTTTGATATATATTTTGTAAATATATATGGGTTGTATTTATTTGTATAAGAGTGATGTAATTTAAACCTTATGGACTATAGTTTTATAGGTCAAGTGTTTATATGTTTGAGTATGGATAACAGCCCTATGTGGCCATTTTTACTGTATGTGGACTCGTGGTCGTTTCATAATATTGGCCAAGGTTGCCATGTAATTGTACAAGTTGTATTTTAGATTCTCGCACAAAGGAGTTCTCTTGCTCGATTTTCATTAAATCATGGGTCCTGGAAAAGGGGACATGGTGGTGTGGTGTTGTTACTCGACATCCACGATTCCGCGGTCGACGTGGCTGTCAACTGACTTTCGAGATAGGTGTCACACAACCGTTGATGCAAACCTAACAAAGAAGGAACTCCCACAATTAGCACTTCTGCAAATTAAAGCTTTAATGTATTTAGAGAGATAGAGATAGACTTGAAAAGTCTAAGGCTTCGCTTGGGAACCTAAAGCATTAGGTAAGAAAAAAATATAAGGAAATTAATTTGTCATGTTTGGTTTACCATGTGGAAAATATAAGAGAAAATCAATGTAATAAAATTATTCATAGTCAAAATTTTATATATTTTTCAAATTTCTTAGTTCCTTATATATATAGAAAATAAGATAAGTTTGAACAAACATATAGTATTAATTTATTGTTTTAAATATAGTATTTTTATTTTCTCATAATTTTATTTCCTCATATAGTGGTTCGCTGTCTTTTTAATGAAAAAATACAACCTTATAAAAATATATAAGATTTGGTTCATACAAATTAAGGAATAGAGAACTTACTCAATAATAAAAATCCAAATACTTAAGTATTTTACACAGCATTTTGTAGTAGAAAGTCAAAATTGTCTGAATGCATAAGAGATGCTAGGACCTCCCAAGAGTTAACTTGAAAGTAAAGCTCAAGAGAGATTCAATTAATATTCTAGCAAATATATTAATGTTACTCTAGCTGTTAATCACCAATGAAAAATAAATAGAATTCTCATAATGAAAACTATACCTCCAGTAGCCCACTTTTGATGAAAAAAATAACTTGTTTGAAATTGCAATAATTGGTATTAATGGTCAAAGATAAGGTTTTTTTAGATTTTATTGTCTAGGGAAAACAATGCAAATCTTATGACGATTTTAGGAAAAATAGATTTTTTCTATGACCTTGTAGAAGCATCATGATTTAGTCTATAAGTCATTTTATAGGTAAATAATACTCTTTGAAATATGAAACCTCTAAATAGCATGGTAATAGCCGCTGTGGTAGGACAATATTTTCAGTCAAGGTACTAAAGGCTATTCTATTAGGTTGTTATGTCGGGATGAAGTGATCCACTCTACATTCGAAAGCTACAGGTTTGATCGGCCATAGTAATAGTCAATACCATACTAGTAGCTACAACAACAATCAGTCTTATTAATTAACACCCGTCTGTCATCCTTCACATTCTTTCAATAATCACAAGACATCACTTTTTCATCTCTGGTCAGGCTCTCACATTGCTATACCAAACACTGCACATGATGACGTTGGTACATTGACAGTGGGTCTTCACATCACACTTCAAATGCTACTACTAGAGACTCTAAAGCAACCTACCTTAGTCCTAATAAACTCATTGTTGGCAATGGCTCTACTCTACCTATTACTCACATAGGTAACTCATGCATTATTGCTTCTTGACCTCTACACCTCAAAACATTTTTTAGTTCCATATCTTAAGAAAATCATATCAACATTTACCTTACTTCCCACAATGTACTTGTGACTTAGATGCCCATTGTTTTATATGATGAAGTCACCAAGGACATACTGGTTCAGGGTAAGCTATCTAATGGTTTATATCAACTTGATGTTTCCCCCACGGTCCTCCTCTGGTCCTAGATTCGCTTTGTCCACTTCCTCAACTACCTCAGGTTCTTTTAATGATCAGTCATAACCTATATATGACCTACCAACTTAGGGTTCTTATCCTTAGGTAGTGGGCTACAATATGTTTTATGAACACAAAATGGGGACGATTAGCATTCATTTAGAGTCTTATGTGAGTCCATCTCACATATGATCCAACTCATTAGGTGGGGCAGAGCAAAATGTAAAAGCTTGGCAAAGGAACTTTTGTTAAAAATTTGTTACAATGTTTCACAAACTATGAGAGGAGCATTTGGTCATCGCCGCTAGAATGGGACTGCATTAGTGTTCGAAGCATGGTTGGGAGTCATGGTATGTCTACAATATGTGCACAACAATCTAGTTAAAAGTCAAAAAATCTCAAAAAATAAGGAAATATAGACAAATAAACAAAAAGAGATGGATTCAATAAATTAATGCATGAGCATCCACCGCTTTTGACTTGTTTAATAATCATAAAAGCATACATTTAGATTGGACACAAGAATGTTAAGAATTTAAATTAGCGTTATTTAAACCTAGTTTTAATCATAGTTTGTAATCTCTTGTGTTGTCAATCACAATTATTTCTTCAAGCTCCCTACTAAGTCAAGGCTACTTCTCCAAAATTCATTAATTATTTTGGCTTTGGCAAAGATTTGGAATTATTTCTTCTTATCATTTTTTCTTTTAAATCATTATTTCTCTTTTTCTATTTCTTTTCTACAGATTTATTTTTTGAAATTATTACAACAACCAAAAATCATTTTTTCCACTTCCCAGTAATTTGGTTACTTGATTCCTCTACAAATGTTTAATTATTTGTCCATTCGTTATTATTATTTCATATTTCCAAAATCTCATCTTTGCTATTCCAAGTTTGATTCATTTTCTTTCTTTCGCGACATTAAAAAAAATTCTAATCATTCTCGCTTCCACTCAATGCCACTCCTATTAACTTTCAGTTTGAATCATTGACCAAATAGTGTGCTGAAATGGGCATATAATCTAAAAGACTCAACAAAATGCATGAGTTATCAAGTTGAACAAACCCTAAGACCCTTGGACACCGGAGTAACGATGTTCTATAGTGGAAATGGTTAGCTCGACTCCATTGACCGATCCGTCACAGTACGTGCCAATATGAGCCGGACCACGGTTTAGGCATGGGCATCGTTGACAACTAACCCAACCCTATGCAAGCCACTGTTAAAACGGCTAAATGAGGCCGTAATAGTAAAACTATTAAAGAAATAATTTTACAATCTTTGTAAATATTTCAAAAATAAAATTTCATTTCAAATATTTAGAATTTATTTTAATATTTAAAAAGATCATATAACAAACTTCTCAAACCAAACTCTAAACCACCAACAGCTTCTTTCCAAAAGTCGCCACCCCATTTCTTTTTTCCCATTTTTCGTTTAATAGCTTTCTAACCTTCTCGACCGATTACTCCTATTAAAATATTTCAATACAAGTCAGCCCACACATCTAGGTTTTAGGCCCCATTCCCAAAACCACTTTTCTCTCTCCTCATCAATTTCTTTCCTTTTCCCAGTGCCTTATAGATCAGAGATTGGCTATGCAGCCATACTTGTTTGTTAAAAGACATAAGCCATCAAGTTTCCATACCCAGTTGCGTTTGCTTCAAACACCTAAACCATGCTTCCAAACTCAAAACCCATCTTCCAAATTGTCTGAAGAAACAAACCAAGACTTTATCACCAAAATCGATTAACCCAAACCGAAACCCACTTCTCGATCAAAAGATGAAAACACAACCTAAAACAAATCATCCTCCCATGAACTCAGTCTCATGAATAACCCAAACAAATTTTCCACGACTTATGTAGAATCAAGGTCATAACATGGAAAAGAATCCAAAAGTAATGAAAGAAACCATTGATAGATTTCATTGTTCCTACACAAAACTGTTCAGATTGAACAAAAGGTAGATTCTGAATAAAAGCCACAAAAATTTTAGGATATGCTAGAGAAATTTTGGACAAAAATGGGGGAAAAAGAAAAGGGTCTTGATTTTTTCAACACAGTAAAACAAGCATCTAATTCTTTTGTCAATAACTTCACAAATGAAAAACAAGGATAGATATATGGCTCTTTTTTCCAAGGAAAAAATAAGGTATCTTCTTACAGTTTCCAAACTAATAGTTAATATTATTCTTACGATTATTATTTAAAAAAAAAATCCTTTCACACCAATACTTCCTCGAGGAAATTTTTTTTCCAACAATTAATTTTTTGAATAATTAGAGAAGTCAATTTTCTATTACGATTCTCAATCTTCTCAAGAAACACTGTTATGAAAATCCTTTTCTTTTTCTGCAAAACAAGAAACAAACTTAAGTAAATTTTTTTCACATAGTTCAACAAATATCCGCACCAAAAAGAAACAAAAAACAAACAATCTTGCCAAACGCCATGAAAGCACCTCAATTTTCCCTTCACCTACCAAAAAATGCAGAAAAAGAAAAAGAAAACTGGGAAACTTGTCTCACTCAACACAATTCAACCCCAACCTGCAGGAAAATCCCTAGTTCCCTCCCTTTTCCAACAACCAAACAATAGATGTCCATAGAAACAAAAAGAAACAACAAATGAGACTCATAAAAACCAACAAGTACACAAAACAACCTTTATTTAGCTTCAAAGATTGCCGATTCCGCTTCACAGGCTGCCAACATGAGCTCACACCTCTTGATTCTCGAGCATGATCAACAAGCACTTCCCTAAAGCTTCCTACCTTTCAAAAACGAGTAGAGAAAGAGATGGTGTCCAAGTATGTCTACGCTGGTTTTTCTTCCCTCTTATGCCAAATAGAACTTTAAGGACTAAAAGGCGTTGGAAAAGAAAACCCCCTCTAGAAAAGGAGGGAGAAGAAGGGTAAGAGAAGATTTCTCATGGACAACCTCCAAATGCGAAGAGGTATCGGGTTTGAAAAGGAGATCTAAAAGATAGGGTTTTAGATTTTACTATCTAAGAAAATAAGGGATATATATATATATATATATATATATATATATATATATATATATATATATATATATATGCTAATCTTATAGATGATGATTGCTTACAAAATATAAGAGTTTTTTATATTTTTTTCAATGACATTGTGAAAGCATCAAGATTGAGTTTAGAAATACTTTAAAATCTATGAAAATTTTAAATTTACATTTAAAAAAAAAGTGGCAAAACAAAGAATTTATCGGAATAGTCCCGAGAAAGTTGGGATTTTTCTAGATTCTGATGACAAACGGATTGCACCGTCAATCGCCTCAGTACCCAAATTACCTGGGCCGACTTTGTCGATTCCAATATAATCGGAATTTCACGTATTTCGAGGCAACGGGTGTCGTGCGGGCGACACATGGCGAGCCATATGGGTGACACATGGAAAACCATGTGAGTGACACATGGAAAGCCATGTGTCACAATGCATGGCAAGGGCCTATGCATGTAGGACACATGGCAAGGCATGTGTGTAGCACATGGCAAGCCATGTGCATGTGTGTGACACATGGCATGCATCATGCTTGGCCCTTTTGAATCCTATAAATAGAGGGGTTCCAATTTAGTTCAGGGGAGCTCAAATTGAGTGCGTGGGGGGAGCAGTAAGGAGAAGGAGGAGGAAGGGAAAAGAGGAAGGGAGGAAAGGAGAAGAGAAAGAGAGGAAAGGAGAAGAGAAATGGAGGAAATGAAAAGAAAAGGAAAGAAGAAAAGAGAAGAAGAAAAAGGAGGAAGAGAGGAAAAAGAAAGAGGAAAAGGAAGGACTATCGTGCAGTGAGGAGACCCAGACTGCAAAGAACTCGGAACTATACGAGGTAGGTTTACTCGGGTTATTTTACACCTAGGGGCCGTAATGGCTCTACGGGTTTAGTTCAAGTTTTCCTTGGCAAATTTTTCGTTGTGTGGTTTGTCTTGCGGATTGTGGTGATGGTCAAAACCGTTTCATGGGGTTTTGGACCGCTCAACATAACATTGTGGTTTGGGACAAAGAAAATCCCGCGTATCGGCAAACAAGGGTGTGCCCAAATTTCCACACACCCTTGTGAATCGGCTGCGTCAACTTTTGACGACCATAACTTTTTCGTCCGAACTCCGATTCACGCATTCTTAGACTCTACAGAAAGCTAATCGAGTCTAGAGTTTAATAAGATAAAGTGCTCAGCCAAATGTACATGATATTGGGTCACGGACGCTTGAGTGAATAGTCCGTTCTAGTTTCCGAACTGCTGAACCGGTTTGTAAACCGAAATGCGTTCGGGACTGCATATAAGATCAGGGAATTGTGTGCTGGATGTTTTGTGGTATTTACAAAACCGACTTTTTTACTAAGTCCGTGATTATTTCTAGCCAAGCATGACTGGATTTATGTCAAGAATGGCTAATGTGTTATTGCTATAAATTCAATTTATTATAATGATGAGTGAAATTGGTGATATATGTGATAAAGATGAAATAATTATATGCATTGGGATGGCGACTGACACACTATGTTCATCCTCGAATATGAATTATACATTATTTTGCCTAAGTAATGGTTGGAATTATGTTAATTACATGTTTGAATGATGTGTTGACATGAATGAACCGGATGATAGAAAAGATGAAAAGTATGCCATGTGATGTACCGATTTGAATGTATGGAATATTAACATGACTATGTATGCTGATGTTGAATCGAATATATAGAAATGTTGTGTGAATAGGACATGAGTGTTCATAGCACACACATATGCGGTGTAGAATGTCCATGTAGAGGTCTTCATACATTGGTCATGGGTTTGAGGCAAAGTAAGTACAAATTGCATTGTACAGGTGCGGTAACACCGCATTACATGGGTGTGTTTACATGGTATCAGCTCATAATCGTCAGTGCACTCAGGCTCGGGGAATGGATGAAGTCCAATGGAGTTCCACAGTTGTTAAATGAAAATGCAAAATGAAATGTGCTCGCGTATAAGTAGGATAGATACTTCCTCGTGAAAGCCCTCAAACCCGGTTAGACAGATTCACTTCGTTGAAAGCCCGAAAAATGTCTGGGAGGGTGTAAGACCGCGATGAGACCCTCGAAAAGTTCTGCCCAAAAGACACGAAACAATTAAATAAATATCATTATGACTATGTGGTGGTGAGATGGGAGTCGGACTGACTGCATTGATTTACTGGCACTTCAGATCAGAAAGCGGCCCGGAGGTCGACCCTAGACATGGGGCATGTAGAGTGTCATCTCATACATGATTGATTAGTGCCGCAATAGTGGTTTTTGACCAACAAAATTTATACCTAAATTCTCCACGCGTAATAGAACTACTGTGAGTATGTGGCTCTAGGATCAAATACTAGGATGGGTTTTTGTCTTACAAATTATTTATAATGATTCAAAATGGCGAGGCTTTTGTTCGATTTGATTTGTATAAAAGTGTGGTTGTCATTACTATGTTAACTGATGGTGATTCAAATAAAATGTAAAAGAGAAGACCTTAGTTTTGGGCCACTAGTTTGGTATGATAGGGTTGTAAGGGTGTCCTCGGGTTATTTCGCATTAGGTTAAATGACCTATAGTCATTTCCAAAACCGGATCTTTGTTTAACTTTAAAAACCAACCCTTATTACCTTTCCTCTTTGAACCATAGCATTTACTGAGCATTAACTGTTCCTACAGTTGAAATCTAACATTTAACCTACCCCCAATGGCTCATAAATGACAACTAATGGATGTCAGTGTATCTAACATTAAGAATACATTGAACCCTAAAAGCTTGCCAAATATTGACCGAAGAAAGTACATCAAATAGCTTTTAAACCTAGTTTTGAAAGTTTGAAACATAAATACCAAAGAATCGTCGTGAAAAAACAAGAGGATCACCCGCAAACCTCATCGCCCAACCTAGCAACCCTCCTCTTCATGGTTTAGAGGCTTTATCCAAACATCCTTTGAGTTATCATCCTCAAAGGGTGTGCTGGTTGTCAGAGCTGCAGGCAAGAGAGAAGAGAAACAATGTCAGGGGCCCGTGAATGGAAAAATGCCTCAGAATAGTTAGGTTACAATAAACAAAGATGTCTTATAGGCCTTACAAAAGGTGGAAAATACCAATCTATCCTAAACAGTATCATTACAAAGAGGGTAGAGATGGAAACCAAATACTGTGGTCGCTTGTACACAAAACACGGCGTATCATTGGCTATAGGTAGAAAATTTCGCTTATGTAGCGGTGCTCACTACATACGGTACTTACAGGTAGATAGCGAAATTGCACTACATAGAAAAATTACATTCTAGAGAAAATTTCATTCTAGCGAAATTCTCGTTTTCCCCCGCATCCCGTATATTCCAAATTTCGCATCCACTGCTTTCATCTTCAATTTCTTCGCTCTCGCTTGATGCAATTGAATGTAAACTAAACGAACTCACTCAGACTCAGCTCAACTTCTATATGTTTAGCTTGGATATGGTAGGATAGGCTTTCTATAAACCCAAAACTACCACAAACAAAATTCGAAATACAAATCATTAGTACCAAAGGGACTCAATGTCAATCAAGACTAATATGATTAAATAAGACAAAAATACTTAGAACCTATCTTAAATAGGGTTCAAAATAGCACTTTGGGTAATTAATCACACACCCTCAACCCATTAACATTGCTAGTACCGTAGCAATGCCAGAAATAATCAACAAGTAGAGAACAAAAACATGTGAGGTCAAAAAGGTTTGTAAAAGTAATGCATAGCCTGCGATGAGAATCACGAAAACCTAAGCTAAGATCATCTCAAAAGAATGAAAACTATACCGCGTTGACGGACCAACAAGCTCCCTCCACGAGGCATGAACTAGTGCCTCTCTTCGCCAAAAAGCTACGGGGTTTGTTTGATCAGGTCTCAATCATAAACTACGAAACCGTACGCTCTCCCTCCCCCCCCCAACCGAGCTAATGCCATAACTCTCAGAAGAAATGAACCTAAATAGGTAAGCACCACCCTTATTACATAATTTTTTTTATGCTAGGGTGCAAAGTCGAGGACTAATTTCACCAAAGTCCGTGTAACGGGGATTAACCGACGACTCCCAACCAGTGAAGGTTTAGGGCATCAAGCCATGAGGATCTTTCGACCACAAACTTTATAGGTTTCACCCCGGACTCGAATGATTTCGAGCCTCCAGCACCTACAACTCGCTAAACTCCACCCATCCACCCATATAACACTAAGTCGGCGACTCCCAACCAGTGAAGGCCAGGACCGGTTTAAAGGCTTCTACCATATACCCTCTGACCGCTCAGCTCAAGGCAAAGCAATGCGATTCAATTTCTTTTCTTTTCTTTTTCACTTTTTCTTTTTCTTCTTTATTTTGGAAGACACATTGGTCATTTATGCACCTCACCTAGTGGTGGTGTAGATGTGTGTGGATCTGGTTATCATACTGTCGCTAGCACATCCAACGAGGTCGCTAAACTCCCGAAATGCAAGACCGTCGCCGAGTAGCGAAATGACAGGGCTTGGTCATCAGAATCGGTGGAGACCTGTGGCTCTGTAGATCTCAGAGGGAGAATAACATGACTCGCTGCCACAGTGACCTCTCGCCGGCCATCCGCGCCGTCAATGCCAAGCTGAGAAGCGCTAAACATGCGCAGGTGAGGTGCACCCGACAAGATCCATAATACCGATAAATCCCAAGTGACAGATGTGCTCGTGATGGTCATTGATGTGGAGACATGGGCCTGTAGTCTTAGGAGAAGCGGGGGCAGCAGGAGGTGGAACTGAAGGGGATGCATCCAGAATGAGATAAATAAGCCACCCTCAGTGTGTCCTCAAATCATCCTCGACCTCCCGCCGGTAGAAGAAAATAGAGCAGCATAAACAGGGTCCGCTCATGGGATAAGATATGAGGACAACTCTGCCGACGCTCTATACGTGGCTCCTCTGGGAACCCAAGATGCTCTACACGGGCAACAACAACCCTAAGATCAATAAATGAATAGCCTCCGCCGAGCCAGTCCTCGCGTGACCTCAAGTGAAGTAAAGCACTATAACCACCGGCTTCTGATTGAACCAATAATTCCCCGCATATCCCAGATTAGCCTCGAGAATAGCCTCCTCTACGCTATAAATAATGGGCTGCAAGAACAGATTGACTAAAGTATGTGGTCCGGTGAGAGCATCCATGAGGAAGTCAGCAGTAAAAAGTATAGATCCTACCGCAGTGATTCCCGAGAGAGCGACCATCTCTAAGAGATGGCCGAGGGCCACCGGCCGATAACTGCGGGAGTTTGCTAGAACTAACGGCAGACTAAAGCAAGAAGGATATCCCAAAGCTCGCGTAATCCCAGAAGGTCATCGATGACCGAACCGGATTCGCATCCGATCGACACTCCCGTGATGTCATCATAGTATGATAAAACTCAAGAACCACCCGGGGCTAGAAAAACTGCCTTGGAGACATAAACTACAAAAGAGAATACCCTGACCAATGATCGACCTCTCAACCGCGGTCCGCGCTGGGCAAGGTATATCATAGTAGGATTCTCCGTGAAAGTCCTGACACGGCACACCACGCTCACCGGTATCGCACGCCAAAACATCGGACGCCTAATCCTCAAAGCTGGGGATAACTGAGGCAATGAACCGGTACCGAGGAGCGCGGCTCGGGCCTAACGCCAAGACTTCCCCAGCGATGTTCGGCCCGCTTGAAGGCGTGGCCCTCGGGCGGTCGCGATGCACGAGAGGGCGCAGGTCCCACCCGAAAGTGTGATACGTCGATGGGAGCCTCGCCACCCCCGGTTCTCCGAAAATTGCAAAGACGCAGCCACGCGCGGTGTGCCCTCGTATCCCGAAGCCGAGAGGCCAGCGGTACCGGACGCGCGCATCTCCGGCAGGGTACCGGTCCGACCCCAGGGCTTGGACTGATGCCCTCATGGTGCTAACCATGGTCGTAGGCTAGCACGAACCGGGCAAACCCACAGCAGGGTCAAATGTGCGTGATGTCGGGATTGGCAAACCGGATGTGCGCCGCGCAGCGTGCTCGACTATGGTGACAATGGGGCTCAAATCGTAGGGGAGCGCAGAGAGCTTATCAACAGCGGGTGAACCGGGCAGTGAGAGGTCTCCGGCGTGCTCGTAGTGGCCGACGAACGATGTGTGGGAGGAAAAAACTTGAGGACACCCGCCAGCATTCTAGACGTCCAAAGGTGTGTAAGTGAGAATGAGAGGGAAGGGGGGCCCTTTTTATAGAGGAGTTAGGCAATTGGAAGGTCCCCCATGGTAGCAAAAGAGCCGCATGTGGATAAATTTTGCTATTATTGCGAAATTTATGCCCTGCACCAGCTTTCATCGTGCAAAATAAAAACAAAATAAAATAAAATAAAAATAAAATAAAATATTAAACTGAACATTTCAAAGAAGGTTTTAATTAAAAAATAAAATAAAAATACTAAAATAAAATAAACTAAAATTGACCAAAAAAGGAAACGTGTAATGAGTCGCAGCTGGTTCCGTGAGACCAAACTGTGTCGGCCAGGAATGTCTGGCCATGGAGGATCAAGGAGGAAATCTCCTCCTTGTTTGTACGTCAGAAAGATAGGGCTTCACTCGCTATCGACCTTGAACACTTTATTATCCTTTAGGTTGAGCAAATCTAATGAGCCATTGGGTAATACTTCGATGAATGATGAATGGTCCAATCCATCCGATTTGCTTCGCCTTAAAAAGTGGAGTTTGAGTCATGGCAGTGACTTGGTCCTCAAATTCTTGCAAGTTATCATCTGATCATGCCATTTTTTCGATCTTTCCTTTGCAATCTTCAAGTTCAAGTAGGCATCATTTCGTAAGAAGGTTCCTCCAACTCATTGAGATCAAGGAATCTTTTGAGCCCGACCCTACTTAAATCCATGTTCAGTTTCTTGATTGCCCACCATGCTTTCTACTCGATTTCCACTGGAAGATGGCATGCCTTGCCATAGACCAAACGATAAGGGGACATTCCAAGAATAGTTTTGAAAGCTATTCTATAGGCCCATAGTGAATCAAGCAATTTGAGTGACCAATCTTTTTTGTTACTGTTCACCACCTTCATTAGAATAGTCTTTATCTCCCTGTTAGCAAGCTCTACTTGACCACTGGTTTGAGGATGGTAAGGGGTAGCCACTTTATGTCTAACATCATATTTAGCCATGAGGTTTTCAAAGGTTTGTTACGTAAGTGTGAACCCCATCACTAATAATGGTTCGTACCCCAAACCTCGGAAAAGATGTTTGCTTTCAAGAATTTAAGCACCACCCCGGTGGTAATTGGAGCTCAGGTTGCCTCAACCCATTTAGATACATAGCCCACCCCCACCAATATGTATGCATGCCCATAAGACGTGGGGAAAGGTCCCATGAAATCGATGCCCCAAACATCAAATAGCTCGACTACTAAAATTGGGTTTAGGGGCATCATATGACGGCGAGACAATTTCCCGAGCCTTTGGCATCTATCACATACTCGGCACATTTGGTGAGCTTCTTTAAAAAGAGAAGGCAGAGAAACGTACTACAACACCTTCATTATGTTCGGGAAGCAAAGTGACCACAGCACTCTCATGGTAATGGCTTAGAATTCTCGTTGCTCTTCTTCTCGTGCACACACTTCCTAATTATCCGATTCACAAGATTTAAACAAGAAAGGTTCTTCCCAATAATATGAATGGATCTTTGCTAAGAAATACTTTCTATCTTGTACTTTCCAATCGCTGAATGTCTCTCGTTACAGGAAATTGGCAATGTGAGCATACTAGGAGCATTCTCCAACCGTGCATTAGGAGATTCTTCGTGAAATTCATATCGTTGATCGGGGCCAGGAGTGTCGCTGGCTATGGTTAATCTAGGAGATGGTCTCGCCACAACATTCTACCCTCTTTTTTGTCCTTAATTTGCAAATTAAATTCGCGTAAGAACCCATCTGATAAGTCTGTTTTGTTACTTTTTCAATAGAGATATTTCAAAGCGTAATGATCCTCAGAAATGACTATATCGTACTAACCAAGTATGCTCGAATTTGTCTAAGGCATAGACTACCCGCCAACAATTCTTCTCTCAGAGAAAGGTAGTTCCTTTGTGCTTCATTCAAGGTTTTGCTTGCATAATAGACTACATAAGGTTTTCCACCTTCTGTTTTGGGCAACCGCTCCAATAGTAAGATCACTTGTATCACACATCACCTCAAAAAGCAAATCACCAATCAAGTGCCCTTACTATTGGTGCAAGTACAATGGGGACTCACTCTTCAAAGCTCTTCTCGACAAATTTCTTTTCCCAAGAAAATTTAGCATCTTTCTCAGCAAATTATGCGGGCTTAGCAATCTTCGAAAAACTTGATAAATATCCCAAAAGTTCGTACGGGCCAAGGAATCACAACCATTTTTACATTTGTTGGAGAAGGCAATTTGGAAATAAGTTCAAATTTTGCCTTGTTAACTTCTATCCCTTGCTGGAAATGACATGCCCTAGCACAATCCCTTGGTTCACCATAGTCGGCATTTCCCGCCAAGCACTAGGTTCTTTCAATGCA
>JAEQBH010009560.1:0-58247 GCA_016808115.1 Tetrastigma voinierianum | reverse complement strand
TAAAAATGGTTTGTTTCTAACTTAAGCAAAAGCAAAATTAGATAAAACTCTATAACAATAAAGAAGTCTAAATAAATGGATTGAGAGTTCATCGGATAAAGTAACACCGGGAAATAGATCAATGTGTACACGTGAATTTCGCATCATTTTATAACATATTTCAGCCATTAGTTTGAAATCCGAATCCTGTCAATGATGCAAGGTAATATAGTTTGATTTCTCCATAAACCATACATTTCAACAATTAAAGATCCATATTTTTTTCTGATACATGGTCTAATAAGTTACTTGTAGAATAGAAACCTATTTCTAGGATCTGGGTATTTTTCCTTTCAGTACTTCATACCCATTTCTTAGGACCGAAGACTTCTTGCCCCAATAGACAAGGTATTGCAAGCCTTCTCCAATCTAATTGGTAACTCATCCGTCTAATTTGATTAGATTCTCTATTTCCTTGATTCGATATATGCTAACACGGGATCAATATCCTCATCACCAGGAGAAACTCCTCGACGATTAAATTGGATACATCATCCAACTATCCTCACACTATGAGTAAGTCATCTATCTAAGTGATTTTTCAAAGTTCATTTATTCCATAATATTAGTCTAACATACCCCTAAGTGCATTGCTCCATACTCTCAAAGATTCTCCTCCATCTTTGTGTCACTCAAAGGGCTTCCCCGGAAATCGTAGGAAGATACATCCTTTTCAAGTAATAAGCTACTAATATTTTGAACAAGTAACTTCAAGAACAATACCAATTAAATAAATCCAAACATTCGACCTAAGGAACTTCTTTCAAGTCAGAGCGTAAAAATTATAATCACATTGATCCATTCCCGCATGGAGCTCGCTTTTTCAAAGCTAGATCACAACAATGTTGACTAACTCGATCAGCAAATTCATTGAAATTGGGTAAACGAATTGAAATAAAATGAACTCCAGAAAATTTCCAAATTCACGAATCGACGTAAATGAAAAAAAGATTTTGGCGTTGAACTCAAATAAACTTTACACCAAATTGTCGATCAATTCAAAAGAAAAACTAGCTAAAATGCTACTCAAAACTAAACAAAAAAAAAAAAAAAAAGAAAAATAATATACAAGAGTCTCCAAATACCCAAAAGTTCCCGATTTTCATGGGAAGACGCGGCAAGACGCGTTCTTGATGTGTCTATTTTTGGCAGATGCTCTTCAAAGACGGGCTGCACTTCTAAGCACTAATTGTGAATCCCCAAAAATTTAACTCCACTAATGTTCCTTTGTCGCAACATGTAAGAAGTTATGCTGCAAACAAAGTTTCTATCTTTTGTCACCCAAAGATCTCATTGCGGGCATGCGCTCTATCGCGACATATCTTTATGCTCTTCAATTTTATCGCAACATAAGTTGGCAATGTCGCGACATAGTTCTTATGAGGTTGTCTCGGTTTATGTCACTCGACAAAAAGCTTTTCTCAGGTTGCCACCTCAATACCTTGCATCTTGAATACATGAATAGTATGTCGCGACAAAGAAATTCTTTTTTACGTGACTAAGTTTCTTCTACCGTGACCGCTTGTGTCGTACATAGAATTTTCAGGTCGCGACGCAGTTTCTCACACAGACTCCGGTCTTTGTCGCGGCGGCACTTTTTCTTTGTCGCGCTCCAATTGTCTTTCTTGCCCTCGGTCGCTGGCTAAACCTTTGTTGCAACATTGAAGTCTCTTTTGTCACTATTACACTGGGTTTTCGTTGGTCTTTACTTCCTTTCCATTTCATGTCACGACATAAAACTTCTCTCGTTGAGACAAAAATCCTTACCTCGCAATTTTATTTTCGTGACAAAGAATTCTCGCCTTATTTTCCTTGTCGCTTTCTTCCGTCACGACACACTAGTCGCTCCCCTCGTCAAGAACAGAGTCTTCACTTCACCCTCATGTTGTGTTTCATTCACAACTTAAAAATTCTCCGTCACGATAGTGTTCTTATCTTTCATTGCTGACTCAATGTCGTGGTCATGACATAGTCATTTTTCATTACGACATATGATCTCGCCTTTATTCTTACTGAAGTGTCGAAATGTCTCGTTTAAACATGGAAAATTCTATCGCAGAAATTTTGCCTTTGATCTGGCTCTCATTGCTTATTTTCTGTCGACATAAAATTTCTCTCACGAAGGAGCAGAGTTTCCGCCCTTCAAAGCCGACTATGGATTTTGCGGTCGCTACATAGTTGCCTTTGTCGTGACGTAGTTCTTCTCGCTATCTCACTTTTATGTCACAACAGAGTTGTGAGATGACGCTATTACAGTTTCATTTCCATGTGCTTGATTACTATCGCAAATGAGTCAAGTGGAATGTCACGACATTCTTCTTAAGAACTTTTCTTTGTCGCGACATAAAACCATTGTCGCAACATAAATAAGTCATTTATCAAAATTATGTCGCGACAATCTACATTTCGCTTGAGTTCAAATTCTTCATCCTTATCGACATAACTCTTGCTTGGTTATTAGGATTCTTGCCGCGACATTTTGAAACTGTGTCGCGATGCAGAATTCCCGCTATGGCTAATTTTCTCGCTTGCTAAAATTATCTAATTTCTATTTAAAACTCTTATAAAAACAAAAGTTATGAACATTCCATAATTCAAGATTAACATGAATTATAAACTTCTAAAATTACTTTAAAAAATGGATAAAATATATGAGTTTAGGACTCATCAAATTCCCCAACTTAAAGTTTTGCTTTGTCCCCAAGCAAAGAAAAGAAAAGTTGCTCGTCTCGAAATAATTTAGCTCTCAATTTTGCAAGGACATTTTTCTCGGTAGAATCCACAATTTGGCAGAAATATAAATTACTTGTGAAATGTTTCTAAATGTGTTTCCAAACTATAATCGGGAAGATTTTTCAATTGGGTTCACTAAAAATGCCAAGTAATTTCACAGGTATATAAGTAATTCAATTATTCCAATCTTGATTGTGAGTGTGTGATGGTCTTCTCTCTTCTTCCTTGGCAAATTAGTTAATCTTCTGGGATATTACTCAGATAGTATGCTTCTCCTTTATTCTTTAAAGTCCCATATCCTTGTTTGTCATATTAATCTCCACTAATGTAAGCACATACCACCTTCAGAATCAATTAGGTCTTTTAGCTAAGAATGTGAGGTAATGGTGTACCGGGTAGATAATAAGACAATTTAGGCTCAATTTCACCAAGATATTCATTTGCACTTTGACATATCTCGCTTCATATGCATTCTTGACTTTTTCCTTCATGTCAACTCTCTAACTTCCCCCATTTGTTTTGGTGCATCTTTCTACATACTCTCAGAGTGTCTCTTTTCTTGGACCACATTCACATTGTAAACTCTCTTCCTTATCTTAGAAGCTTTTACACTTCATCTTTATCAGGGTTTTTGGGAATAGTGCAATGTTTTCGCCTTTAAGCTTTCTACCACCCTTAACGAACTGGTCAAGAACTCCCATACCACTAGCATTAGGGTACTAGATGTTGAACACCCCTAAAGACTTAATTGTTCCAGGGAGGAAGGTTACAAGACCAAACTTATTCCACCTTGACACTTTTCTTTACATAGCTTCTTTTCCTCATTCTTTTCATCCTTTCTCATCTCAATTGATTTTTTCTGTCTCAACCCTTCTTATCATTCCTTGTACTTTTTAAAATAATATTCCCCAAATTTGTCCTCTTCCATCATTGATGTATTCTGTCATGTAATCTAGCAAATAAGGGTTCTTTTTTGCTGTAGGATTATGCCTGGCGGAGGGTCTAAGTTTTTCATTTGTTGGTTAATGATGAGGTAGGCTATTACCAAATATGGAATTAAGGCATGCTTATGCATATTAATAAGGTAGGCTTTGAAAGGTTCAATATTCCAAGAATGGCCTGTATCACTTCCTGTTAGTGGTATAGCTTAGGATTTCGCCTTGACTAATAATCTAACAAGTTCTAGGACATTTGGAGATTTAATTGTTATTGATCCTAGAAGATGTCCTCATCTTTAGCACAATCAAGCTTTATATACTAATTATAAAAGTGCTGTTTATCAATTATAATAACTAAGTTGTTTACAAAATATAATTACAGTCATATTTGTTCCATCAATTGGCTGTAATCTTCCTTATCTTGAAGCTCAACACACCATCAATATCTCCAAACTTTCTTTCGCTCATTGCATCCTACCCCCAATTCATCTATAAAAATCTTGTTTGGTACTCTAAATATGTTGCTATGCTAGTATTTCACAAGTGCAAAGCTTATTTACATTAGGCCATTTAGTTCAGAGAAGCTTAACACAATAACATTTCAATTCCACAATCATTCCAAGTATACCAAATAGTCATGTACCATTCAACAATTTAAAACCAAGAAAACCGGGTTCTCTATTTTTCAGCAAAGCTATTTACTAAAGGTCATCAATTTCTAATTATTGAATACAAACAAAGGAAATAGACAATAAACACGCAAGAAATGCAAAAATGAGAGGAACAATTCAATTTTTGCCAATTTTTTATTTTTTATTTTTTATCAAGTATTTAAGTGTAAGGCATCTTGTTATAGAGTGGAAAAAAGGGAATAACTATAAGGGAAGCTACTTCTTCTTCTTCTCTATTATGCCTATTGAGGAATGCAAACTCATTGGTTAAAACTTAAATGCTTCAAAAGGTGAGAACTCGTGAACTGACTCGGTCGCTTGAACCTACTCCGCCTTCTCTTCACTTCTCTATTGAGAATGCGTATCACCCATGGAGGCTATCAAGCAGGATTAGATCATTTTGTCTCCCGCTCATCAGTCAGTGGCTCTCAAACTCTCACCCTTCGGTAGAGTACATTTTTATTAGGTTGTCGTTGATCATATCTAAGCCTAAATTCAACATTTTTCCCTTTGGGCTTAAGATGCCCTCCATTTCCTTATCCTCTTCTCTATCGTAAGCTTACTTATTTCTAATGCTCCTTTCAGACAAGTACCCAAAAGCATCTGCTTTTTGCATCAAGTTCTTCTCCATGACATCTTTTTCCTTCATGATTTTTATTAGCCTCACTATCTCTTTTTGAGCTAATACAGAGATAAAGGCATCTTCTCTCGCTCCCTGAGTGCTTCACTCAATTGTTCTCTTTCGTTTCCCATCTACTCTTTCACTCTTCATCTCTCCGTCAAAGGGCTTTGAAAGTCTTAAACTCGTCTATTTTTAATCTATTTTTGACTTATTTTTAGTATGTCTAAATCTGTTTGAAACTTTTCAAATTATGGATTATTCACCAACTTCAGGTTTTACAGGTTTTAATTCAAAAGGAGAAAATTTCCTGCAGCAAGAAAGAATATAAAAGAGAAATTGCAACACCCATGCTCTTAACAGAAGTTCTTGTAGAACGCGACAAACGCCCAAGCAAATGGCTATGAAATCACAGACAATATCTCTACTTCGCAACACAAAGGGACTGACATAAGAAAGAGTTATGTCAAAAGATAGCTGCGGTTAGTCGCGAAAAGCAACATGGAAGAATGTAACAAGTCAGCGAGACAAAGAAAGTTAATGTTGCGACAAGGTTTTTCAGCTGGATGTCAACACCAGGAAGAACCTATCGCGACATAAAAGCTCCTGTCGCGACATTGGAAACAAGAAGAAGGCAGAAATTCTATCGCGACAAGGTATGTTATGTCGTGGCAAGAAATTAAAGAGCAATATAGGAAGAATACTACGACAGATCAGTTTATGTTGCAACGTAATGAAAAATATAAAGCAAAATCTATGTCGCGACAGAATCTTCTCCTGTCGCGACAATGATTATTGCAACTTGGAAAAGCTTGTTGAGACACAAAGAATACGCAAAAGAAAGACCTCTATCGCGACAAGACAATCTATGTCGCGACACTGAAAGACAAGGTTTCTGGTCCTGACAGAGAAACAAAGTCGCAACAAGTGATGTTGACTTTGTGGAACTAGCCCTGCTGCAATAAAAGAATTCAATGTTGTGACATACTTTCGTCAAGAGAGGTTTCGATGTCGCGATAGTGGATCTTAAGGTCACGACATAGAAATGTTTCGAACACGCATAAACAAGGTCGCGATAGACTTTCTATGTCACGGCCAAAGATTCCAACACAAGGAAGAAGAGGCCTTGGTTTGAACATAACAAACTGGGTCGTGACACAAAGATGAGCTGAATACAAAAATGTCTTGTCACAACATAAAAACTGGGTCACGACAGAAAACATCTACAACACCAAGAGACTATGTCACAACATCAAAATGAAGTTGCAACAAGAAATCAGGTTAAGTGGCGATAAGACTCTGTCGTGACAGACTTTCCTGGTCGCGACAGGAATACTGACAATACAAGAAACATCAAGGTAACAAGAACAAATAGAAATACTATCGCGACATAAACTAGGTCGCTACATCAAATTTGAAGAAGTCGCATAAACAATGTCGCAACACATTTGTCAATGTTGCAACATAACCTGCTCCAAAGAACACATAAGATTATCGCAACATAGAATGGATGTAATGACAGACCTTATAGGGAAAAATTTGAGCAAAGAGTCAAAGAAAGATCTGTCGCTACAGAGGAAACTCTATTGCGAAAGAATAAATATGCTAAAGAAAGAAATACTATCTCGACTAAGGAAACTTTGTCGCAACTCAATCCAAGAAGGATGCATAAGGAGCAGGTCACGATAGACTACTGCATGCTACAACAAAGACCTACGATAAAGAATTAAAACTCTGCCATAACAACACTTTTAGGTCGCGATAGAGAATGCAATCTGGGACAGATTTGGGATCTCACAATCAACCTCGAATTTGGGGCCCATACTGGGGGCTCTATAAATAGAAACACCTGAGGAAAGTGAGGCAAACAATGATGGAAAAACCAAAGACTTGGGAGCCGAGGACTCTTTTGTATTATCTTTTCTTTGTTTTCTTTTATTTTTCTTTCTTCTCGTATATTAGATTTAATTAGAATTTCAATTACATCGACTTGAAATAGTGAATTGTTTAGAAGTTTCGGTCAGCTTTTAAATTGTTGAAGATCAATTCCACTACTTTGAATCTAATGAAGTCTAGATAAAAGTTGGAATTCATTTCTTTTCACTGACATAGCTTGCATTGGAAATTTCCTTATCGCATTTCAATGTTCATCAGATTCGCTGAAACACAATCTCCCTTGGGAAAGATTTGATGTTAGTTATGGTCTTTTCGCACAATTAAGAAAGAGATTTCTTGGATTGAGAATTTTAAGTTTATTTGAATAGTGTTGTTCATGAAGTGAATTGTTCCCAACATTAGTAACTTATACCCATAAAAGGACACGCTTATCCACTCTCGATTTCCAGGAGGCCTCTTAGTGACATAGAGTCGAGACTCCCTTGGCAGCATGGATGCCATTTTCGAGGTATGAGATGTATCAATATCGGGCAGTCCACAAGCTCTCGAAGATTAGTTAGATAAATCATAAATTTACTCATGGTTTGAGAATTAATTTAGTGATCTATCAATTTAATCAATTAGAGATATCTCCTTGGTCTGGAGGAATGATCTTGATCCTGTGTTAGCTTAGATCTAATCAAGGAGTGGAGAACTCTTTAAGATCTCAAGGACGCAGCCATCATTCATTCTTTGTAGGAAATCGCAATGGCCCCTGCCTGGGAAGCAAGAAATATGCAGTCATAAGAAATGGGTATGAATTATTGAAAGAAATTACCCGATTTTATAAAGAAAATCTGATTATCATTATCAAGTTAGACACATGTTTCATGTACCGAACATGACTATCTAATCGTTGAAATGTATGGTTAAAGGAGAAATCCAAACTATACTATCTCTACTCTTTGACAATTTTAGATTCCAATTCAAGATATAATAGAAATTAGATTATGTTGTAAGAATTGATAATTTCATACAAAGGAAATCCCAAAGATTCTACTTCCAGCATTAATCGTTCAAATTTTACTTTAGGCTCAGATTTTAAATTTTCCTTTTATTATAGGATGTAGAAATTTAGATAGTAGAATTCTAGTTAGGTTATTGAAAAATTTTAGGAAATGGGAGTTCAAATTAGTGTGAACTCGAGTAGTTGTGGTAGTTGAACTTTAAATTTTTTCAATCTCTGTGGGAACGATATCCCATCTTGAGAGCCACTTTTATTACTGCACAACCTCGTGCACTCAGCAGCATTAGCGACTAAACTAAATCTTCAATGAATTATTGACAAATCCATTTTTATTATGAGCATTACAAGTTCTATTTGGTCTTAAACAAGTTTTTGGTGCCTCTACTCGGGATTGAGTAATACCCTTGGGGGTAAGCAGTAGCGTAAATTTGATCTTTATACAAAACTGTCAACAAGTTTTCAAGGCTGGCCAAGCCGTGATCAAAGGAATTTAAAAATCGATATTCCGATTAAAAGAGATAATTGCTACTCTCCGACATTTTTCTTTATTTTAAAAAAATTCGGAAAAAATCACCCATAGTAAAATGAAAGTAAGCTATTGTCATTTCTGGAAGCCTAAATAGATATATAATTTTTTATCTCACTGACTCCATTTGATCTCAATGTGTTTCTACTTTCAGGAAGAATTTAATGCATAGAAGACAAGAAGCAGATCTGTTGCCTCTAGACACTGAAATTGAGAGAACCCTGCAGAATCTTAGAAGAATCACTAGTGCGTAACTTAAATATGGCAAATCAAAGAGAAATATTGCGGTGCTATTTCGATGAGTCCAAAACTCATTAGATTTTTAATCCATTCTTTTCCGAGTTTATAATAGAATAATGTTGAATTGTCTCAAGTAGAAAAACTGATAATTGACTCAAATTCCACTTGCAGAAAATACAAAGATAAAATCAAATTTTTAGCAAAAATCATAAGAAATCACCGTCAGAATCAAGTCAAACCTGAATTTAAGCCCAGCGATAGAAGCGCTAGCTTTCATCAATTTCAAGTCACGACATCAACAAATTTCCAAGTTAAGAATTAAATCAAGAATGAACAAGTGAAGTCGTGACTTGAAGAAAGAAGTTGAGACAAAGAATGACTTGGTCAAGATTAAAAGAAGCAGTCAAATGAAGAAGTTCATGTCGCGACATCATTTCGATGTCGCGACACCAAAAGAAGATAAATGATGTCGTGATACCACCATGAGGTCGCGACAAGGAGCTGTCTTCAAAGCCACAAGAACAGCCTTCTCAAGTAAAAGAAGTCGCAACTAATTTTGAAAGAAAGGACTTGATGTCGCGACCTTGAGAGTAATGAAGAATAACACCAAGGTAGCGACGTCATTTAGTGGTCGCGACATCAGTTACAAAGAAAGAAGGTCGCGACGCCCCCGGTCGCCACATCGCCAGAAAGAATGGAGGCGACATCATTTAGTCGCCGCGACATCAAATCCTGCAGATGTGCTAAGACAAGTCACGACCAAATAAAAGCTTCCGCGACATCAAAAGAGCTCATAAGTATAACATTGGAAGTCGCGACGTATGATTGAAGTCGCGACCTCAAAAAGAGCTCACAATACGGAAAGGTGAAGTCGCAACGTTACAATTGCCGCCGACACCAAATCCCGTAGATGTCAAGACAAGTCACGACCAAATAACAGCTTCCGCGACATCAAAAGAGCCGCCATATAACATCGGGGTCGCGCACGTATGATCGGGGTCGCTACTCCTCAAAAGAGGCTCACAACACGTAAGGTGAAGTCGACGTCATTCGCGTTGGCGAAGCATCGCCATAAGAAAGAAGGTCGCGACGCCATTTAGCTAGCCGCGACATCAGATTCAAGGGGTGTTAAAGGCAAGTCGCGACTGTGATAAAAAGCTTCGCTACGTATCGTAATAGAAAAAACGGCACGCATGATTGAAGTCGATACATCAAAAACAAATACCATAAGCGCATCGAAAGGAAGTCGCTGACGCGGAAAGAGAGGTCGCGACATCGCCGGGCGTCGCCTAATAATACAAAATGGAGTCGCAACATGAACAAAACAAATGGGTCGCTTATTGAATCCAAAACAAAGTGCATCAAGCTAGGCCCAAACTCCAAACCTATAAATACGCAGAATCGCATCAAGGAAAGCTTTCGCTCGCGTCGTGAAGAGAAGTCCTGCAGCCGAAGGCTCGTATTTTAATTTTCGCTTTTCTTTCGCTTTGGTCGTTATTTTAGATTAGATTAGAGTAGATTGTTATTTCGCCTGGAATTTCTAGATCCGATGTTAGTCAATAAGTCAAGCTGAATGCGTAATGTTATTTTCTTCAAATTATCAGCTCGGTTCGCTTGAAGTCCAAACATATTTTGAATTCAAACTTCCAGCTCTGGATTTACAAGAGTCCTTGATCGTGGAGCTACCGTTAGTGTAATGAAGCACTTAGAAACCCACTTTCCTTTCGAATCTACTGGCTGTTAGGAATTTCTATCTCTTCCACATAAAATTTGTCATGCTCACCGAACTTCGGCCTTGAATCAAGCTTTGCCGGTTTTGTTTATTTTTGTATCTCGATCCAAATATCGTCCTATACCCGTATTAGGATCGTTTCATGCTCTCGATTTCAGGGCCCTCCTCGAGTGACAATAGCGTAGAAGGCATTCCCCGAGTATTGGTCGATTTCTCAAGGGTATGCGAACCTATTGGGGATCTAATGGGCTTTGTGAATTCCAATTGATAAATCTCTCTTCTCACTCTGAAACCGAGAATGAGTCAATGACTTATCAATTAAAATGAGCAGAGTTCACCTCGGATTCGAATCAAAGTGAGTTCAATCCCGTGTTAGCGAAGGGATCTAATCAGAAAGAATGAATGCTCCACTTTGAGGACGAACCAAAGATAGGTAAAACTCATGCTTAGCCTATGTCTTAGGAGCTAAGGTTTACAAATTCATGCTCCTGGTATGAAGTATTGAAAAAGAAAAATACCTAGAATAAGGCAACTCAGACAGTAAGAGTCTAATCCCCCCCGTCGAAAGAAACAGAAGATTAGATGATGAAATGTGTCACATGAGATCCACATGGCATTACCTTCTTCCGTGGATCTGATTCTAAATCGAGGTTCATGAAGCTAAGTTAGTAGTCGTTCAGGAATCGATGCTTCACAATAGCCGTATTTTCACGCATCTCCTTTAAAAGCTAACTCGACCGGGCCCATTCTTAATTTTTTTATTTTAGCTTAAGTATTTGTTTGGTTTCCTGCCTTTAGTTTATACCTCTTTTTTTTTTTTATTCTTTATGATTTTTAAAGGTTGTGAATATATCAATTGCCTATCATGGGATTCAAATAAGATAGAACTCGAAAGAATGTAGTTGGATCGAGAATTCTCGAGACTGTGGATCGGGTTATCCGGACTTAAATCCACTTTATTACTTGTTCGACCGTACACTCTGCAGGAATCATGGATCAAAACTAGAAAGAAATCTCACTCTTAAGGAAACCGCTTTTAATCAAGAGGTAATTGCAAAGAAATATAACAAACAAGTTTCTCTATGGCATTATTGCTGGGGATTAGATAATAATCCTTGGGTAATAACGTTATAAATTTGTGTTGATGTTTTGATCCATCACTCACACTTACATAGTGGGAGAATTAGATTGTCAACAAGTTTTTGGCTATTCCACAAGAAGAAGAAGAAGTAGAGAGAAATCAGAGGCCTAATACTATGGAGGACTTTTTGCGCCTACATTATCCAAGTAGAGGAATACTCTACAAGAAGACAACCCGCAATCAAGCAACAATTTTGAAATGAAACCAAAGATTGACATTATAGCGCAGAACACTCGCCACAAAGCCACCCTCCAAGATCCCAATGAGCATATGGGGAGATTCATGAGGATGGTCAACACAGTCAAGCTTAATGGGGTGAGACCATAAGTAATGAAGCCTAAACTCTTCCTTTTCATTGAGAGATGGTAGCAACATGGTTTGATTCATTGCCGCGTGGACTCCAGGAACAATTTGGGAAGAATCGGGTGGAAGCTTATATGAGCAAATCTTTTTCCTCCAGCCACCGCCGAGAGAAGAGGAGAAATAATCGTCTTCAAGCAAGGGGAAGATGAGAGCCTCACACGTATGCAGAGAGATTCAAAAGATTGCCGACAAGATGTCTTATGCATGGAATAGGATCCGACCACTCGGGGATGGATATTTCTATCATGCTATGAATTATGCCTCCAAGGGTATAATTAATGCATCCCTACCGTCTGCATTTAAAGTTAAGGGAATGCGTAGGGAGGCATGGCAATCGATCAAGACCTTCCAAATGCAACTACAAGGCTCCATCTGAAGCTTCAAGGAGCAACAGCAGTTGAAAGCTGTTCGTCTTATCACTCGAAGGTAATGATAGCCATGGCAAAGTCGATGCAAAGTGATTTAACAAACTAGCAAACAATGAAAGAAGAATGGCACACCGCATATGAAGTGGGAGTAAAGAGGAAGAAAGAAGCAGAAGAAAACTGAGGATCTCTACCAAGCTGAGGAGCCCAAGTATATGAATGAGCAAAGTGCTATATCACCCAAGCCTAACCTCCCAACTTTCCAACACACTATACACCAAAGACTGAGGAACCATGAAACTTCATATGGTGGAGGAACACAAAGCAGGCCCTGGGACCGACGTAATTACCAAGAAGCTTATGCTCAACCCAGTTCCAAGAACAACAAACAGCTAGGGAGTCATCAGAGGAGATTATCAATGTCAAAAAATGACTCGATCCTTTAAAGATCATATGTTCATTTCTCATGTCGAAAACAAAAGGATTTTGAATCCATGAAAAAAGCAGAGATTTTCTCTCGACCTTGAAAATTTCCAAGCAAACTCAATCAGGAGCCAAACAAATACTAATGCCACAATGAGAAACTTGAGACTCACAGCGCTTGACCTTATCCTTGAAAAGCTAATCCAGAAATGCATTTCCTAGTAGTACTGAGATCAATCCAAAAGATCTCACACCAACTACATTGAGAGGCAATGATGAATTGCAAGGAAGCAAGAAGGTGTAGGACAAAGCATGCCTAGAAACTAGTTTAATGGAAGAAATAGCGACTAGAGGAGCAAACATAGAGAATTACTAGACCCATGACACCCGCAGCCTCAGGTCTAGCTAAGGACATTAAATCCTGAGCAGCTTCCAGAGGCAACCCAAGCAGAATTTTTAATTTTAAGTTTTAAAGAAGCTTAATTTATTCAAGAGAATTCTTATGTATTTGATGTTTAGTTTAATTTGTTAGTAGTTTTATGTTAGTGTTGATTTTCAAGACAATGAAGCAAAATTCAAGAAGATTTTATTAAGAAGCACACTGCTTCAAAAAGAAAATATGCAAAATGATCATCCACAAGTGGGGAGTAATTCTAATTCCCTAAACTTAATGACAAATTTACACCAAGTTTAAAATCTTAGCATGTTTGAATAAAATATATTCTAAAATAGGGAAAGACATATTAATTAAATGAGATGAGGTTCATACTTGAATTGAAGAATTTTTTGATAGTTTGAATAAGTGTTCATACTCTTATGTTCAAAATGAGTATGAGCATGTATGTAGGGTTGCTTGAAACGTTTTTGAGAGAAGAAAGAGAAAGATGAAAATTCGTAAAATCCCATTAATGTCGCGAAAATACTTTTTCGCCGCGGACACACTTGAATTAGGAAGCAAAATGAAAAGGAAGTTTATGCTGCAAAACACAATTCTCCAGCGGTCGCGGACATAAATTCAAAAGAGCACTAAAGGAAATGTCACAACACAGTTTATGTGTCACACACAATTGAACAAATTGCTCTAAAAAATTTTAACATTGTGGTTCGCGATTAATCATTTCTTGTTTGTCAGAGCATTAATGATAAAACAAACCCTGGGTAATAAGAGCCAAAGCGATATTAAATGTAGGGCAAGTTCAACCAATTGGCTTATAAATAGAAAATTTTTGAAAACTGAAAGGCCACCTTTCTCATAAACTCTCAACCTTCTCAACTCTACCAAATCCCACCCATCTCTGGCCTTCTAAAAATTTTCAGTCGAAAAAGATTTTATGTCGTAATACAATGGCTAAGACAAGGAGAAATTTTGTCGCTATTAATAGTTTACGTCGCTGACAGTTGCCTAAGGAAGGGAAAATCCCGTCGCGACTAAATGTTATTATGTGCCCAGTGACGTAGCCAGTCCAACATGGGATAAACTTTATGTCAAGGACCGAATATTCTACGCATGATCAAAATCCAGACATAGCGGTTTCTCAGGTGACATAGCGCCTCATGTCACTGAAGTGGTAAGGCGCCGCGCCGCCAACAAAGCAAAGTTTGTTACAAGGATGGAGGTGTTTCTAGAGCCCATTTCCAAGAGGCTTTGCGTCGCCCACTCCACGAGCCAAAAATGGCCACAAGCACGGTGTGATTCGGATGCATGCAACGACAGCGCACTAGGAGCAATGTAGGTATTCCTGTCGACAAAGATTTCTCTATCGCAACAGACTTGTACATAAGCAAAAAAAAAGACCCTCGGAAATCTGGGAGTCACAACGTCTCTAAGGTTTCACAACCTCGAATCCAAATTTTCCATAAACGTAAGGTCAAATCCCAATGCTCATTGTAGAAGCTCTTTGCATCACTTTCCCGCACTTTACTAAGAGATCTTTATCACATAGTCGATTTAAACCATCAGACACCGTGAACCTTCTGCAAGTAGCACATTCTTTAGCTTCGACAAATCCTTGAATTATAAAGGAACCAAAAACTATAACTCTTCCTTCACCGCCCTGTAGATCACCCAAATTCAATACAATGGGTTAAAGGTCTTGGTTTAAAGGCTATTTTTCTCTCTCTGTCACCCTATGACAATTTTCCGAGTGCTTTTCCATTTTTTCTTTTCCCTAGAAGGTTTGTTTCAAGACTGCTCAATCATTTTCTTGATCTTGTGAACCCCAACCCATACCTCTCAAGACTACAACTCTCGACTTGGAAAGTTCTCTGCTCTTAACCTTTACTACTCCTTCTATGTTCTATCAAGTTGTGGAATATCGATTATCAGTGAGGATGTTATCAAGTTCAAAATGTACTCTTAATTCAATGATTTTGCTTCAATCCTCTCTATCATCCTTTCGAGGGAGTGGCTCTTCTTAGTGCCATATAGATAATCGTGAGAGCTCTACACTGCACTACTGGTTCCATGATCTTCTTCACTTGACATCTAAGACTAATCCTTTTAAGGTTCTAATCGCTTTCTCTCTCCTTCTTCATCTTCTTCTCTACATCTTAATCTCTCCAATATTTTCCTGTAGAGGGATGTTCCCATGCTTCTTGGCAAATTCTAAAGAGCCACTTGAGCCCAACTACCTGTCATCCATACAAATATCAATAAATTCCGTAGAGTGTGGGTAGTTTCCCTTTCGACGCCGCTTTTTCTTTCTTCACACTTCCATTCCGATTCAAAGCTAGCTCATTGTTTCAATTATTTTTAATCTTATTTGATGGTCCATCCTAATACAACGGATTCTATACTTCTCTATTTTCAAGTGACTTGATAAAACATACGGTGTGTATCTTCCATCATCATAGTTTTGATCATTAAGCAAACATGGAATTAATTTTTAAGGACATTTCGCTCTTCATCTCCATCCGATCTAATACCACACATAAACGATTCTAGCATCCAGTGGATCTCACCAAGAACTTAAAGTGACATGCTTTGATACCAATTGACATATATGCGTAGAATTCTTTGCACATAGTTCCCAATGTTAGGACTATAGTGAGCGCCTCTGACTTCAGCGTGGACATCTAAACCTCTCAGACTCAGTGTGTGCAAGATCATTATGAGATGTATGCAAAAAGATAAAATCACACCACAAGCTTTTTACATGGTTCAACAACTATCTACGTCCACGGGGCTATGCCTAGATGCGTTAGATTTCCACTTAATCCGATTCAAGTTTTGGCAATTAGTCTTTATGTGGTAACAGACTCTCTCACCATACGTTTCAAACCTAATCACTCCTAGTGGAATTCGGAATGAACTCCCTTGATTCCCCTCTTAAAAGCACTGCACACCCATATCCCACATTACATCAATATAAGATGAAGAAAATAAATAACATCATCTTTCAACAAAGGTGAAAGGCTTTTAACGTGCAATCCTTAATCGAGTACACTACAAGAAAAAAAGAAACATATGGTGAGTGCGAGCAATAAGTCACCATAAATAGTTGGGTGTCACTACAACATAATACCCTATCCACTACACTTGCTAAAGGGTACCTATGGGAAACACATTTGAAAGACCCCAAAGTAGATTAATTGTTTATACATTTGAAATCGAATATTATCAAATTAATATGAATATCATGCCTTTTAACATCCTCCATCACGTGGGGCCCCATACCCACACAAGAAGATTCAAACAAACCAAATAGAGTCCTTCATGTACTTTCAAATAATCAAATGGGATTCAAATTGCAAATGAAGGTATTGAACTCAGGACTCCTACCGCATCGTTTCTTTAATACCATGTTAAACTACTAACTCACCTACAAGCTCAAACTTGTGTGGATTTGAATTCTATTAATATCATGGCTTTTAACACTTCTGTGAAAGATACGGTTGGATTAGCCCATAAATTATCTAAAATTATAATAATAATTCATTTATTCTAAAATTATATATATATATATATATATATATATATATATATATATATATATATATATATATATATATATATATATATATTAAAAAATTTAGAATTTATTTGGAAAGAGTTTTTTATAGAAATTTTTGGCAGACATATAAATATTACAACCTAAAAATTTATTTCTAAAAGAATTGACCAATTAAACAAGAAATAAGGATTGGCTATTTTGAAAGAAAAAAATGAAGTAAATCGCTTTATTCCAAAAAATTATTAAACAAAATATTAAAATATGCTTCTATAATTACTTATATATAGAAATTAATTATAAGATTATTATTTAAGAAATAATAATAAATCACTTATTCCAAAATTATAGAAACAAAATATATTAAAATATTCTTTTCTCTATAATTAATTTGGGAAGAGTTTTTAGAATTTTCTCTTCTCAAGTATTTATATATATTACAACCTAAAAAATATATTTCTAAAACAATTGAACTATTAAAGAAGAAGAAATAAAGATTATTATTTTAAAGCAAAGAAAAATATAATAAATCACTTTATTCCAAAACTATCTAAACAAAATATATTAAAATATTATTCTCTATAATTAATTATATAGGAAATGTCTTGCAGATATAGAGAAATTGACATGAATAATCCCCAAGTTTCGGCTCATTTTCTTTAAATAGGCTCTTAACTATGAATAATTCATGTTTGAGTCCTATATCATATTGGTCCCGAAAAATCGGGACTGGCTAAGGGAGTTAGAACAATCCTATGTGACTCCTTAGAGTTCTCCTCTAGACACATGTCGGCAGATCTAATTAATCCCAATAATTTGTAATTTAAAAAAAAAAAAACATTTTCTCTCTCCTCTTCCACCCCTCTCAGATCTTAGGCGCTAAGCTTAATGGAAGCGTGACACAAATCCGGCCCGACAAAGGTGGTGAAGAAAGTCACCTTTGTTCAATTGTGCTGGTTTACCGATGTTCGACGAGAAGTGATCAGCTTTAAGGTGGACAATTACGCCGTCGGGGAGATATAATAATAGATCATCCTCATGGATGCCTCAGAAGCCCTTTCATGTTTATGCCCCAAAGCAGTGTGGAATTAGTGATTTTGTTAATGGTTTCCAGTCTCGTGGATTTGATCCTCTAATTACTTTAATATTAAATGGTGGTGACAATCAGAGGTCGAAGCTCAGCTTATAGAAATCGCTTGTACGATGGAGAAACCACTAGCGAATCCTTAGTTTCTCGTGCAAGGAAGATACAAATCATTTGAACTCCAAATCAGTGACGCCCCATTTCCTGGGTCCGTTAATTACTCCGCCAACTCCGCTTAGAATACTCGTGGAACAAAACCGACACTATTCATTTAAAATTCCGCAGAGTCTCCTTTGTACGAGGAGCTCACCCAAATAGAAAACCCGGGCCCCAATCAACAACATTAGAAGACATATACATGAGTAAAAAAAATACCACTTCTGCCCATAAACCAATACTATCCAATAAATCCCAACTATATACAATAAGTTTCAAGAGGTAATGAATTACCTTATACAACATATATCAAACTTATAGAGTTCTAATACATGTGTACATGCTAACAAAACCAAAGCCACAACCCTGGGCTTTTCTTCTTCTAAATCGGCCTCTAGATGAGCCATCTCCTCGAATGTCTCGCATCTAAAAATATGTTCCTCGATAGGTAGAGCTATCGCCTAGTAGTGGAATCACCCTAAATGGGTTACTCCCCACCTAAGTGCATATGCAATGTCCCAATTCAAACACCCATTCAAGCAAATTCGTGATCCTACTTGAATGTCTAAATGACCAACCCATGTCCCAAGTCCTCACCGACTCCCTCACACCTGCCTAAGCCATGTATGAGAAAAATATCATTTTCAAAACAAAACTTGTTGTTCTTGAAAATACACTACCGGAATGTCAAGAGTAACATGGACTACCTCCGAGGCTAATGTGTTGAGAACCTTCCAAACAATACATGGGCTCCTCCGACATGTAATCAGAGGACCATCTCCCAAACACACCATTCTCCTCCAAATCATCCCGTGAAATTCCTTTTCGCAACTATGCCTCGCTTTTCGTAAAACTCTATGCTCGCGCACTCACACCTAATTTCTAGGTTACTTCCTAAGTGGCATATGAAATGCATTATGCCATTTCAACCAATATATATAACACATGCAAATATATCATCATGCATATATTTGCTATTAATTCTAAACCCACAACAATGATGTTATATAAATTCTCAATACATTACACCAAAAATTAGCTCACATGGGCTAATTAGCAAACACGAGAAATTCAATTTGAATTACTCGACCAAGCACATTTTCCCAAAAAATATATTTCATAAACACTATTCACGTGAACAAGCAAACCCTCTAAGCTACCGCTCACTCGCCAAACACCCAATCCTACCTTGCCACTTCGTGAACCCTCAAAATCCACAGCCATTCCCGCCCCATACACACTATCACACAATTTATTTTATAATTTATGAAATAAACATCTAAACTAGCCCCAACACAATCACTGACCGTTTAATAGCAAAATTTTCAAGCACTTTTGCCCCAGCTCGGACCGATCAAATGACCGCTCAAGGCCTCAAACCAACCGAAACATTACAAAACACTTAAACAAAGTGTAACTCAAGTAGGATAAAACTCTACCTCAAGGGAGTTTGTCGAAACCCTAAAAACCTGCATCTACGCGAAGCTCCTCACGTATAGAACCGCTTCTTCTTGTCCCGACGAATTTCACTCGGGCCGATCGCCTAGAAACCTGTATATAAGTCACCACTCTCACTCTAAAAACCCAAACCTAAGCTACTGCGGAACCCGTTTCTCCTTCTAATGCTTCTTTCCTTTGAATGTAAGAGATGACAATTATACACACTCTTTTTGTCCTATTATCATTTAAACAATTTCAATAATATCAATCATGTCCCTAAGCTTGGATTTTCGACATTTGGCACTATCTCGCCTTCCATTTATCATCTCTACCATGCAACTTATGTCACATGAGTACATGTTGTAGGTGACTTTCACACATCACATGTCGCTTTACTCAAGACTCCGAAACTCGATGCCTCGAAAGTGCAAATTCTACCGCCCCCGAAATTAGATGAAATTGACGTGTTAGCCTAGATTTCGCGAGATCTATTCCGTTCTTAACCCAAGGAAATCCATTTCATCATCCGAGATCTAGAAAAATTTCGGGTTTTGACCGAAATTACAATTTTGCCATTTTTCCATAAATTGGAATTTTCTCAAGTCTTACATTCTCCCCTCCTTAAAAGGAATTTCGTCCCGAAATTCTGGACAATCACAACACAACACATGCATATGCAACGTGCACTATACCATGCATGTAAACTCGTCATTTAAATATTAAACGACTAAACCACGTACCTTCATCCCTAAACAAAAAGGGATAGGTGGCCCACATCGTGTCCTCGCTCTCCCACGTTGACTCCTCCACTCCATAGTGCCGCCATAGCACCCTCACTAGCCTCACGGTCTTGCGTCGCAAAACCTGATCAAGGCTATCCAAAATGGACACTGGTCCCTCCTCGAACGTCCCATCAAGTAGTCGTCAACCTCATCCGTCCCCAATCCAACTGGGTTACGAGCCGGATCCGAGTATACTCCGAGCATGGAGACGTGAAATACCTCCTGACACCCGACATGCTGGGGCAGAAATAAGAACTCCACGCAACAAGGCCTACTCCCTCTCGAGCATCTCAAAGGCCCAATAAACTCCCGGCGATAACTTCCCCGCTACCGAACCCGACCACTTCCCTCTTGCATCACCTTCAAGAAGACGTGATCCCCAACCTCGAACTCTAAGGGTCGACGCCGCATCAAGATAGCTCTTTCCACGGCTCGAGCCATGAGAAGACGCTTGTCAGATTAAGTTCACCTTCTTAGAGTGTCTCTAATCAACCGGGGACTGATGGAGCTCCTCTCCCACCTCACCCAACATGTCAAGGATCTACATACCCCATACAATGCGCCTCATATGGTGCCATTTATACCACTGTAATCCATTGCTTATAGCAAATTCCACTAAGGGCAAATGCTCTTCCCAGCTACCCTTATGATCCGCAGACGCATGCTCGCAAAGATGTCCTCTAACACCGTGATAGTCCTCTCGTGACCACCATCCTGTCTCGTGGGTGGAAAGTTGTACTCATGGGCCGGGCCAGCAGGTGCCCATAACCTTTGGAAACTCTTCTAAAAGTGCGCTCAGAACCTGGGTCACTATCCGACACTATGGATACCTATCTATGTAGCCTGACTATCTCTCGACGTACAACCCGCAGATTCTCTCCAATGTGAAGGCCATCAGCACCGCTTAGAAAATGTCGACTGTGACGGCCTACTATCACCCATACCGCATCATGTCTCTGCGGTGTCTGTGGCAAGTGGGTCACAAAATCCATCGTGACGTGCTTCCACTTCCACTCAGCCACCTGTGGCTGAAGTGTTCGCCAAGCTCGGTGCTCAGCCTTAACCTACTGACACGTGAGACATCGTCGAACAAAGTCCCCCACGTGTCTCTTCATCCCGCTCCAGTAGTACTGGAGACAAAGATCCCGGTAAATTGTACACTCCGGATGCATGGCAAATCGAGAGCGCGGAAACCCCGAGAATCTCCTCTCTCAAATCGATCAATCGGGAACCACTACCCGCCTTATATAATTCAAGACTACCATCCTGCGGACGGCCCCACCGCCACCTATACCGATCGCATTCTGGCCCCCGATGGACACCATATCTCGCGTCCGCCCTTCGGGACTCAATCACCGCTCATCAGAGGGTGTAGCTACTAAACTCCCTAACGTACCCTGAGCCTGCTCTTGTATCAGAACCTAAACTCGTCCACGCTTCCGAGCATCCGCCACTCCCGAGAGCTATATTAGCCACGTCCAAGTGGATTTCCCGACCGAGCACACATCATCCACCACATTTGCCTTTACCATAATGGTAATGCAAAGTGAAGTCATAGTCCTCTAGAACCCCATCCAGCATTCGTTGCCTCATATTGAGGTCCCGGGCTGCGTGAAAATATATTTCAGACTATTGTCTGAGTATTACTCGAACTCGCCATAATGGGCGCCAAATCTTCAAGGCAAAGACTACTTGCCGCCAACTCTGGGTCGTGTGGGGTAATTCTGCTCATGATTCTTCAACTGACGTAAACCATAAGCTACTACCCTCCCGACCGCATCAAAAACATATCCAATTAAGCAATTTAGGCATCACAATACACTGTGTACTCGTCGCCGCTCCGGACTATCAAAATAGAGCCGGCTAAGTCTCCTCTTCAACTCTTGAATGCCTCCTCACACGGCCATCCTAATCAGCCTGACCTCCTTCCAGGTCAACCTTGTCATAGGTGCTGCTATCCGGGAGAAATCCTCAATGAATCTCCTGTAATACCCAGCCAATCCTAAGAAACTACGTATCTCGAAGACTGACTTCGGCCTCTCCTAACTCATCACGACCTCAACCTTCTCTCTCGAGTCCGCTTAACACGCTTGGGGACAGTCGGCCACCACGGTCCTAAAAATTCTCACCTCAAGAAGCCAAAACTCTGACTTACCGAACTCGTGTACAAATTACGGTCTCTCAACAACTCGTAACACGACATCCTCGGGCTGATACTCACGTTCCATCACTCAGAGGCATCAAAATGTCATCCACGAAGACTACCACAAACCGATCTAGATAGGGTCGAGATCCATGAATGCTACCGGCGCGTCTCACCAACCAAAGGCATCACCATAAACCCAAAAGTGCCCATAACGCATCCCAAACGCCGCCCGGTGGAAATCAGCCTCCTAACCCTCGCCAATGGTAACCAAGGCGAAGGTCTATCTGAGTGTAATTAGCCTCTTAACTAATCAAACAAATCATCGATCCTAAGAATGGGTACCGATCACTGATCGTAACCCGTTCAACTCGTTTGCAGAATCAATGCACACCGGGCGGTCTTGTCCCTTCTTCACAAATAGAACCGGAGCGCCTCATGGTGAAGTGTCACCATGAACCCCTCATTCAATAGCTCCTATGGGACGGGCTCGAAGTTCCCGCAACTCAACCGGTGCCATCCCATGAGTCATATGATGGGCTAAGTACCAGGTGTAACTCAATACCAAGTCTACAACCCCTCTACTGAGGCAATCCCTGTGAGAGGGCTCATCCAAAAACATCCCCATACCCGCAAACTACTCGAGGTAGATCTAAGTCCGGTCCACTAGTCCCCAGGTGCGCCTCGCGCAGCCAACCCGCTAATCGGTCTCCCCGAAACCCGGACTCGTGATACTGGTCTGGGAAAATATCATGCTTCGGGTCTCCGAAATACCACACGAAAGGGGCTCGGGTCCCGCGTGGTAAAGCAGAACCTCCTACGCTTCACCAATCGATAACGACCCTATAAGCTATCAGCCAATCCATCCCCAGGATGACATCGAACTCTGACATGTCCATGATCCTCAGGTCCACTGTGAGTAGAGTCCCGAGATCTACAACTCGCAACCACGACATACACCCTGCCTCGCCCCTAATCCCTGTGGAGAACTCACATATAGCTAAATTCTCCGAAGGTCTCAACCTCTAAGCCCAACTCTATCACAATCGATGCAACAAACGAATGAACGGAAGCACCGTAATCAACACTCTCGCCATAGGCGAGATAGCAAAACGCACTCCTATATAACCGGGCCGATCCGCTGACTCGCCCAAGGTGATGGAACAGACACGCCTCAACTCCCGGGACGCTCCCGCCCCGTGGCCTGCCCTCCGCTCGCCTCAACTCCGCCCTCTCGACCGCCTGCGGCAATGGAAGCGTGCCCATGCAACTCCCTCGTGACTAAAATCGCTCCTCTTGCCCGCACCGGCCATGGAGGAATATATCAGGACATTTCCGTCCTACCGATTGGGATCAGGTTGCCCCAAAACCCCCGATCCCCGTCTCTCGAGGGCAATCCCTCCCCATGTGTCCAAGCCGCTGCAATGATAAAGACACCGGGTCGCCTCATCGACCAGCAACTCTCGGGATCCGTCCCCGGCCCGATGGCCACGACTGAACCATCGTGAACTAGCCCCTCGCTTCTTCCTCCCGAACTAGAAGAAGACCGACTCTCCTTCCTTCGATACTACCAATCTCGCATCCCGAGTGCTCTAAGCATCCCTCAATCTCTCTCATGGTCAAGGTGTCTCTGCAATCCACTGAAGTCCATGTCCCGTAGCGAAGTCCTACATCCCGGCCCGAATGGACAACTTCAAACCCATTCTTGAATCTCAGAATTCGTCATGTCTCGTGGCCACGTAATCATTAGCAAACTGATAGCTCCGCGACCCAGCCACATAATCCATCACAAGCCATCGCCCCCTCGTCGCCCCTCTCTGTAGAACCCCGAGCCTCGCATGCCTCGCAAAGATCCGGAAAGTACTTTACCCATGAACAGCCTCCCGAACTCGCCCATGTCATAGCCCTAGGTCTCTAGGAGGTCCTGCCTAATTCCACCATACACTGGGCCTCACCCTCTAAGTCAGAACACGCCTAGTCCGATCCCGGTCGCGCCACGTAATCTCCATAGCCTCTAACACCTTCAACCCGCATGAACCAACTTGGGCCTACCACCACTCCAAGCTCCTCCCCCCCTGGCTCCGGAGGATGATGCGCCCAAACCTCCCGGAGGTTACCAGGACCTCCTTGAGTACATGCTATACCACCAGGCGATAGCGTACCGGCCGCGATACCTACAGCCTCAACAAAGGCCTCGTCGATCAAATACCTGGGTAAGTTCCCGACCAATACCCCGTGGACGCTCTATGTCCTCCTCATCCTCGATCACAAATACCATCTACACAATTCAACGGCAAGTTAAATTCTATCTCAAGATTCTAAGGCATAAACACAGCCCCGAGACACTATTCATATACAGATAATACAGTTCATATGCTATGTCCCTGCATTTATATACTATGTCCCTTCATTTTTCCAAAATTTTGTCTCATTTTATTTTATTTTATTTTATTTTTTTATTTAATTAAAAAAAATATTTTAAAAAAATTTGTGATGAATGTTGTTCATGAACAAGTGTCCAAACAAAGGACTTTAAACAAAGACGAGTCCAAAACTCGGGTCAGAACCGAGTCGTGCATAAGGCAATCCAACTCGCCCAAATCCCACGCACACGCGCTCCTGCCGCACGCGCGTCGTGTCAAGGGCGCCCCCGGGCCGCCGCGTTCTCCGCCTTGTCGCGGCTCGTCTCGGGCCATGTCGTAGCCGTGCGCCGTACCGCGGGCCCGGTTGGAATGTGGGTCGCAGCCACGCAGTTACCAGATCGCAAGACACGCCTGGGCCACACCCTCAGTCACAATACACCATGGTGTATTGCAATACAAATTTATTGGTTATCCTTCATAGGTCACGATACACTTATCAGATTGCGGACTCCATTTCCATCCAAGCCAACCTTCGCTTCCTCTTCGTCACAATACACTTAGTGTATCAGGACACAATTTCCCACCTATCAAGGCACTCTCCCGTCACGATACACTCAACTCAGACAGACCCTTTACCCAAGCCAACAAGATCACTACAATACACTAGGTGTATTGTGACACACTTTCCAGCCACTGCACATTTAAGTTGCAATACAATTCTTCCCTATTGCAATACACCTCACCCTTCCAGCCACCATGTCACAATACAATAATCAGATAGACCTACCCGTACCCCAACAAAGATGTCCAAACTGCACACTCCTGTCACGATACAATGGGTGTATCGTGACACTCATACCCAAGCTACTGTACGCCCATTTCCAATTCTGCTGCAATTTCTTTTTCATTTCTTCATTTTTTTCACACTCATATCGGAAAATACCCAAAATACATATATACAATTTTTTTTTCATTTTCTTAACACTAATAAATTTTATAAAATTTATTTTATTCATTTTCTTTAGTTTTACACACTACGTAAACCCTAGAAAATGATTTTCTTCATCTCAATTTTTTTTTTTCATTTAATTTTGGACCATTTTAACTGTGCAATTTCAAAAACCTCCTAATCTAACACTAACCAAATAAAATTTTATTTCATTATCCTGTCAAACCAAATAAATTTATTATAATTTATTTCATTTATTTTCCTTTTCCCGCTTTAGCCTCACTCAAAACTCCAAAAAATTTCTAACATATCAATGTGCTAATCATCACAACACATAACAAATCATATGCTATGCACACCATTCACACAACAATTCATCAATTCACATGATCACACTACAAAACACACATGCAAAGCAGGTTCTAGTTTTGTCCCGTGCCTTCCTAGGTAATCTCATACCTAACTCTACATCGAACCACACACCAAGTGGTGGATCTTCTTATCTTTTTAAAGACTATGGCCTTAGCCCAAGTTTCTCTTACTTATGGATGCCCAAACCTGAGCTCCCTAGGTACCTGTGTACCCAAGCTCCTATACTAAGCCGGCTTGTATCAAGACTAAACTTATAACTACACCCACCGAGCCCCAAGGTAATCAAGCGACCTTTGCTCCGATACCACCAAGCCGTGACGCCCCCATTTCGAGGGTCCTGACTACCCGTCAACCCGTGAATACTTTCGTGGAAAGTCTGCAAACCGACACTATTCACAAAAATCAAGCAGAGTCTCCTTTGTACGAGGAGCTCTACCCAAATACAAAACCTGTCCCAATCGACATCAGAAGACATATACATGAGTAAAAACAGCCACTTGGGCCCATAAACCAATACTCATCCAAATAAATCCCAACTATATACAATAGTTTCAAGAGGTAATAAATTATCCTTATACAACATATATCAAACTTATAGAGTTCTAATACATGTGTACATAACAAAACAAAAGCCACAACTCGACTTTCTTCTAAATCGGCCTCTAGATGAGCCGCCGTCCCTCGAACCATTCCTAGTACCCGAAAAATACACCCCTTGACATGAGCTATCGCCCGCAGTGGAATCACCCTAAACGGGTTGGCTCCCACCCAAGTGCATATGCAATGTCCTACTTAAACACCCATTCCGCAAAATTCGTATCCTACTTGAATGTCTAAATGACCAACCCATGTCCCGGAAGTCCTCACTCGACTCTCACACCCGCCTGGGCTTCATGTATGAAAAATATCGCTTTCAAAACAAAATCTGTTGTTCTTGAAAATACACTACCGGGTCGCCTGCAAATATGGACTACCCTGAGCGAACAATGTGCTCGGAGAACCTTCCAAAACAATACATGGGCTCCTCCGACATGTAATTGTAGGACCATCTCCCAACACCATTCTCCGGAAAATCATCCTGTGAAATTCCTTTCGCAACCATGCTCGTTTTTCAGAAAACTAGTGTCATGCACTCACACCTAATTTCTAGGTTACTCGGTGCATATGAAATGCATTATGCCATTTCAACCAATATATATAACACATGCAACTATATCATCATGCATATATTTACATAATTTAAATCACAACAACATGTTATATAAATTCTCAATACATTACACCAAAAATTAGCTCACATGGGCTAATTAGCAAACACGAGAAATTCAATTTGAATTACTCGACCAAGCACATTTTCCCAAAAATATATTTCATAAACACTATTCACATGAACAAGAAACCCTGCCATCGTCTTCACGCCAAACACTCCAATCATCTGCTTCACTCTCGTGAACCTCAAATCCATGGCCATTTCCGCCCCATACACACCATCACACAATTTATTTCATAATTTATGAAATAAACACCCAAACTAAACCCAACACACTCACGGACTGTCCAATGGGCAAAAATTCTCACACTTCGATCCCAAGTTTTAGGACCAATCAAACGACCGTTCAAGGCCTCAAACCAACCGAAACATTACAAAACACTTAAACAAAGTGTAACTTCAAGTAGGATAAAACCCCTACCTCACGGAGTTTGTCGAAACTCCTAAAAACCGGTACCCACGCGAAGCCCTCGCTGCGTAGAACAGCTTTCCTTCTTGTCCCGACGACCCGACCTGGCCTGACGCCCGTAAACCCAGGAGAGAAAAGTCACCACTCTCACCCCTAAAAACCCAAAACCTAAGCTACCGTGGAACCCGCTTTCCTCCTCCTTCACATTTTTCTTTCCTTTTTGAATGTAAGAGATGACAATATACACTTTTTTGTCCTATAATCATTTAAACAATTTCAATAATGCCAATCATGTCCCTTAGCTTGAATTTTCGACATTTGGCACTATCTTAGCCGTCCATTTCCATCATCTCTCTACTCAAGCAACTTATGTCACATGATTACATGTTATATGTGACTTTCGTCACATCAAATGTCGTTTTACGGCACCCAAAACTCGATGCCTCGAAAAAAGTGCAAATTCCGATTGTCTCATACTTCGACAAAATTCGACGTGTTAGCTAGATTTCACGAGACGATTCCTTAACTGGAAATCCGCCACTACCGAGTCTAGAAAAAATTCCCTGGTTTAACCGAAATTACGATTTTGCCCTTTTCCGTAGGTAAATTGAATTTTCCTGATCTTACAAAATCTACTATGCTAGTTTAAAAAAACTAATTTTTTTAAAAATGAAAATAAAAAATTTGGGGGCTAATTAGATAGTGACATGTTGCATTTTTTAACTAGACACTTCTGGTGGCGAACCGTTAGGATAAAGGACCCATAAACCTAGTATTATTCCTAGTTAATCGGTATGTGTGAATAATTAAAGAAGATGGGCAAAACTAGGGACTATTCTTGTCAATTTTCCTATTATTTTATTATACATGAAAATTCTTACTTTATTTTTTAGATAAAAATGAACTTAATTATTGGATATATTAAATTTATTTATTGGAGATATCAAAGAAATTTTTTTTTTATTATTTTATTGTATAAATTTTATAGAAAAACTCATGGGTTTATGGATGCAAGAGCACCAAAGAAAATTATGGTTCTAATTATGCAATAAAATTTAATATATCAATGATATGTAAAAACAACAGTTTTACATTATGTTCCTAATTAATATATGTAATAAAAATGACTATCGAAGTTATAAAATTTAAAATTTTGTGTATGTTATCACTTTAACAAAATGACACCATAAATCTAAAAATAAAATAAAAATCAATGTGGTGACACTTTTCAAAAAATTATACCATATTCTAAAATTAGCACCATCTGGGGCTTACTCTAATACAAATTTTTAAAGCCATATGGTGTCACTTTTCAAAAATGACAATCAGAATCTAAAGCGGGTCGCTTAGACCCCTCCATTCTTTCGAAGTCGAATATTCTATCTAAAGAGGTTTGTTCTATCTCTGCCTTATACCCCACCAACCTTCCTAAATACCAGAACACGTTATTTTCAATTATTCTAAGAATTGGTTTTTGGAAAAATAAAATTTGACAAATTTTCTACAATTTGCAGAAATGGACTTGATTCACAATGTTGTTCCATTCGCATCCCGCCTGCCGAGACCCCTACTATAGCACAAGCACCAAAGGATGCTTACTATCGCGACTCCATTCCGTCCCACTCGAGAGAAAAAAAACTAGAGAAATTCAATTGACTTAATTTTAAAAGGTGGCCATAGAAGATGTTATTCTACCTAACCACCTTGAATCTTGTGAGATTCTTTACTGAAGATGCTCCTAAGCTCAAAAAGGATGGGCATGATATCCAAGTCATCAATGTTGTGGATGCTTGGAAGCATCCTGACTTTCTATTCAGGAACTACATCATGAATGCTTTAACTCCATTCTTTATGCAAGTGTATTCATATAAGAAAACAGCTAAGGAGCTATGGGAATCACTAGATCAAAATATAAAACCAAGGACGTCGCACAAGCAGCTTTGTCCGCCATTTTCTTGATTACAAATGGTATTCCAAGACCGCGGGTCAATCAAGTCTAAGAACTTCAGTAATCCTCCATGAGATGCTATGTTGAGAGCAAGATGTTAAGCCGAAACTTCTTCGTTGCACTATAATCGCAGCCTCTCCGTTTGAAAAGACTTCAAGAATTATCTCAAGCATAAAGAAAAGAGATACATCAGTATTTGATTATTAGACTTAATAAGAAGACAATAAGGGGATTTGAGAAGAAAGGGCACAAACCCGGGCAAGGCTAAGGCTAACTTCTGAACATGGTCAGGTTCCAAGTTCAAAGCAACAAACAAAGGAAAGGCAAAGAAGCTTCAACCTAAAAGGGAATCTCTAAGAAGTAAAAAGTTCCAAAGGAAATGCTTCAACTGTGGGAATCAAGGTCACAAAGCTTCAGATTACAAACTGCCAAAGAGGAACAAACCTAAGGAAGCCAATGTGGTTGATGGCATCACCTAGGATGCATCTAACATTCACCTCAACAAGAATCTCTCGAGGTGGGTGGAACTAATCCTATGGATGGTGGATTGACACTACTACAAGCACGACCATGTGTGCACGGACAAGAAGATGTTCTCCACTTATGAACCAATTGAGACTGTGGAAAAGATGTTTGTGGGGAACTGTGTCACTTAATAAATCAAAGGCCAAGGAAAAGTGGTCTTGAAGATGACATCTAGGAAGGAATCGACTCTGACCAACGTTTTATATGTACCTAAAATCTGTAAGAACTTGGTGTCTGGTTCATTGCTGAATAGTCATGGGTTTCGATTGGTGTTTGAATAAGATAAATTGGCTTTGTCAAAGAGTGGAATGTATGTCGGAAAAGGGTATATGAGTGATGGCATGTGGAAACTTAATGTAATGACTATCATTAAGTCAGATATGAATAACACTAGTACTTCTGTTTATATTCTTTAGTTTTCTAGTCTATGGCATGGTAGATTAGGACATGTTAATTATGATACATCATGTGTAGATTAATTAACTTAAATCATATACCAACTTTTCAAATTGATGCAAAACATAAGTCTGAAACTTGTGTTAAGGCAAAACTAACCAAATCATCTTTTTAAAGTGTTGAAAGACACACTGAGCCTTTTGACTTAATCCATAGTGATATATGTGATTTGAAATTTGTACAAACAAGAGGTGGTAATAAATATTTTATTACCTTTCTTGATGATAGCACCAAGTACTTTTATGTGTACCTACTCAAAAGTAAAGATGAGGTGATAAAGAAATTTGTTCTTTATAAAAATGAAGTTGAGAATCAGCTCAACAAGAAAATTAAAGTGCTAAGAAGTGATCGAGGTGGTGAGTATGAATCGCCATTTGTTGATATTGTGCTCAACATGGGATTATACATGAAAACATAGCACTTCTCACCTCAATCCAATGGAGAAGTTGAGCGAAAGAATAGTACTCTCTAAAGGAAATGGTACGTCTGTAATGTTGATAAATTCTAGTCTACCATAAAACATGTGGAAGAAGCCATTTTATCTCGCTAATTACTCAATAAGGTACCTAAAAAGAAAGCAGAACACTTCATATGAGTTACGGAGAAGACGATAGCCTTCCTATAAATACTTGCGAGGTGGGGATGTCTTACCAAAGTGGCGCCTTCTCCACCTAAAAGGTGAAAAATAAGACCTAAAACTATTGATTACATTTTCATTGATTATGCACATAACAGTATTGCTTATCGATTTCTTATTCATGAATCGAATATCCTAGAGATTCACAAGAACATGATAATGGAATCGAGAAATGCATCATTATTTGAAGATGTGTTTCCATGTAAATCCAAAGAAGAGCCACGCTCATTGAAACGAGTGCTTGAGACTATTCATGAAAATACTTAAGATCAAGATGGTGAGGTAGAACCTAGACGTGGCAAAAGAGCAAGGACAGAAAAATCTTTTGGTCTAGATTTTCTTAAGTATGTTCTTGAAGGGGAACCCCAGACTTTCAAGGAGGTAGTGAACTCTACAGATGGTCTCATGTGGAAAGAGGCTATTAAGAGTGAAATTGATTCCATACTGCATAACCAAAACTTCAGAAACTAGGATCTTCCACTAGGGTTGTAAACATCTGGGGTTCCGCTGGTGTTCAAGAGGGAAAAGGAAAGTAGATGGATCAATTAACAAGTACAAAGTAGACTTGTGGGATCAAAAGGCTACAAAACAAACCAAGGTCTTGACTATTTTGACACATATTCTCCAAAGGACGAGAATAAATTCCATAAGGATAGTGCGTTTATGATCGCCTTAAGAAAACCTTGAAGTATATCAAATGGATGTGGAGACAAAGCCTTCTTAATGTAGATTTAGACGAAGAAATCTACATGGAGCAATCCTCGAGGGTTTTCTACTCCGCGACAAGGAAAGAAAGTCTCGTAGTTAGTCAAATCAGATAGGCTAAAACAAGCAATCGAAACAATGGTAATGGAAATTTGACAACGTTATAATGTCACAAGTATTAAAATCAATAAAATGTGACAAGTGTGTGTATGTCAAGGATACAAACATGGATATGTCATTATATGTTTCATGTAGATGACATGCTTATTGTCAAGAAGTGATGATAAGATGATCATATCTTGAATTCAAGGTTTGACATTAAAAAGACATGGTACTGGCTGATGTTATATCGGGAATAACTCATAAGAACATCGATGGACTCATTCTAAGTCGGCCACATTATGTTGATAATATTCTTGAAAGTTTGGATAAAGACAATTTTGGAATTGCCAAAACACCAAATTTGATGTAACACTACATCTATCTAAGAATAAAGGGAGTGTTTCTCAAGCAGAATACTCCCGCGAAAGTAATAAAGGGCCCGATGTACCTAATGAGTTGTACAAGACCGTACATAGCCTATTCTAAGTTAGTAAATCGCGCTTATAATGAAAAATCCCTGGAGCTAAGCATCGTAAGGAATCATGAGAGTAAACATACATTTTACTCTTTGATTATTGGCTACACTATACAAGATATCCCGTTGCACTTGAAGGTTATAGTGATGAAACCGAATATCAAACAAAGACTCAACATCCCATGGGTTATGTGTTTACATTAGGAGCAGTAGTCTCATGGAAATCCTCAAAACAAACGGTTATCGCCATATCCACGATTTAACTGAGTTTATAGCACTAGATAAATGTGCGGAAGAGTATCGAATGACTACGCCCACTTCTGCAGGATATTCCAAGGTACAAACCCTCGTGCCTCCAATATGCATACATCGTGGATAGTCGGCCTACTATCAGAGCACAAAACCGCAGATAGTACAATGGTAAGTCTAAACATATTTGTCGTAGACACAATGCCATTAGACAACTACTTTCAATTGGGGTTATCTCTATAGATTATGTAAAATCTTGGCGAGAACATCACGGCTACACTAACCAAAGGGTTAAACAGAGAGTTAGTTGAAAATTCATTGAGGGGAATGAGACTAAAGCATATAAATGAATAAGTTGATACAATGGATCCCCAACCTAGTTGACTGGAGATCCCAAGATCTAGGTTCGAAAGGGATAGCTAAATTATAAAGACTTTAATTTGCTCACTGTGGGGATCTTCCCTTGTCGATTCCTATGATGAAACTCGGATGCTCATATGAAGTAGGTTGCTACATGCTTTTAATTATCTCTATGCATTGGAAAGAGTAACATGAGCTACTCCTAATTTAAGATATCACCTTGTAAGAGTGAAGTGGGATTGCCCAGCTAAAGGGAGTTGAATAGACATAATTCTATTAAACTCAGAGAACCAAGCTCATGTTCATGGCCAAAACGAACATAAAAGTAAGAAATGGGAAATGTTAGGAAGATTCATGTGTGAGGTATGTCATCATCTACATAAATGATAGAACGGTTCAAGGACATCGTGTCTACTGTTTAGTTAGTAGAGTAAACATACTTCTACAAGGCCAGACTCAAAGGGTACCACCTACCTCTCCTATGCAGGTTTCAACCGTTGTACTCTATCACTTCTGAGGAATCGTTTGTCTTGCCTTTGGGTGTCAATTGCATTCATGTGGGGAATTGTTGGATCCTTATCCTTTTTTTATCTTGAGTGACATTGATTTTATTTTGAAACGGTTGGATAAAGGAATTAAAATCCACTATTACCTTTTATGAGCTGTTTAAATTCCCTAACCTTTGAACTTAAAACTAAGTAGCTTCATCTGCTCTTTTGTTCTTCTTCCTGCTCATCTTCCTATTATGCACTATTTATAAGTGTCATGATATCCTTTGGAAAACAATCCCATAACTCTACTCCAACTAAAGTTGTGGCCTCTTTCCGTCCCTCTCGCCAAGAATACAACCTGCTGATAGAGCAAACCCGTTCGATTCGTCGAGCGGTGCAAGCGTGCTTTGTCGACCATTTATCAAGTCATTTCATCCTTGAGACAAACGTCAGGTGATATTCTCTAAGCACCAAGAGATGATCGAATTTGTTTTAAGGAGATCGTGACTTCACAAGACTCCTCGGGCAAGCCGATCTATGACTAAGACTTGCTTTTTTTTCTTACCGGAATGTTCTTTGTAATTTTTTTCTCTCCCTCTTCATTTTTGTTTTTTGTTTCCATGTATTTGCAATTGCATGTAATAGTCCCTACACCACCAAATAGCCAAAGTTTGAACTACTTCCTGGTTCACCCAAGAACTTCATAATAACATTCAAATTCTATCGAACTTGATCTTGAAGTAGCTATCTACTTGTAGAACACTTTGAGATATGGACAATCTTAAACCCAAAACATAATTTAATTGTAAAGTGCTTTCTCGCGTGTGAAGATCTCGTAGAGCGTAAAGGGAACATGTATGTCCCTTTTTCTCGACTAAGTTCATGTCTCAAAATTATGTTACATCTTAAAGTAAATGTTCACATTATTGGTATAGAATGAGCCTGGATCACTTTTTTTGGGTTTAGGGGATATAAAGGCTTCATATTGGGTTGTGTCAATGCTTTTAATGTGTTCATTTGAGAAATCTGAATTATAATGAATTGCAAGAGTATTGAGGTGTTATCACAACTTTTGTCCTTATATTGCTTTCTCCATAGCCATTTCCTACCTAAGATGTAGGGGTGTAAATTAATGACTCATTCTAGTCGTTAGCTACTAATTAAACTCGATTTATAAAATATTGAATTCGACTCAAAGTTAATTGAGTCGATCTCGAATAGCTTGTCAAGTTCGAGTGTTACAATACCCGACTCCAACTATTCACGAGCTTAATCGAGGTTAATTATTTTATTAATCAAGTTGAATTCTAATCAATTTTGAGTCGAGTTCAGAAAGCCCAACTAGTTTTTAAGTCGAATTTCAAATATCTAAAAAATAAAACTTCATTGAATCAACTAATTTAAAATTCAAGTTTTTAATTAGATAAAGCTCAACCTCGAAGTCCGTATCAAATCGACCAACTCGATTACACCTCACCCGCATGACTCTCTTTACTTGCTAAATAAGCCGCATTTGTGGCTGACAATTCACTGGGATTAATAAATATATTATAATCATGTAGTATAGTTTTCAACTTCTCAGGTTCTTGCATTACAGCTACACCCGCCTCGCACACCCTCAAGATTGTTATTCTCGTTTTCCTTATGTCCAGACTCTTTATTTAGTTTTTATTTTTAAAAAATTTATTAAAATAATTTGGAAGTGAAAATAATAAGTCTAAACTAATGAATGAATAGTAACTATATTATTAGATTTTTTTAAAAAGTTAATAACATACAGTATCGATACGCAGATACAAATATTTTAAAAACTTTTAAGTGAATGTCGTGAATCAATGATTATGGCATTATTGCTTACGTACTAGTTTATACATTATTTTTATTTTTAAATTATTTAATACTCTTAAAAACTAAATATATCCAAAACCTATTTTATGTTTCTTCTAGAACATTTGTTCTAGAAATATCTCGCACCAATATATCTTTATCTTAATCGGTGGTAGTTTCAAATGGGTCCGTTAGCCAGCCACTGAGTTGAAAATGTATTAGCCATTGAATTATTGGATTAAAGCCTATATTCATAAATTTTGTTATCATTTAAATTTCCTCGTGATAATGACATCCACTTCTTTCTAAATACCATCAAGTCAAAATTTCACATGTAAACGTTGATATTTTCATTTTCCACCAAGGATGCAGTTGAAATTGACTTTGGTGTTTGTTTTTTTTACGTTTTACTGAAAGCTAAATAGTTTTGAGTATTCATCTTATTTGTTTTTTAATTTTTATATGACTTATTGTTGAAATTTAAAAAAAAAAATTCCTAAATAGAAGAAGCTAAAATATTTAGCTTTTTCTATTCGTAGTTTCACATATTTTCCAAAATTGGAAACACCATCATTGCTCAACAAGAAGAATTGTTGTATCAACACTCATTACATAACGTTAAAATACTGAACAAACTTAATACTTAATACCGCTCACCATTAAGTCAGAAAAATTCTACTCACCATTAAGTAAAAAAAAAATATATAAGTCACCTTAATGTTTACACATGTTATTCATCTGCCCCTTGAACTTTACTATGAAGTGCTTCATTTGTGTCTCAAAAAAGTAATGCAACCGCTTAAAACAGCACACCATGCAAAGTAATGAGTCTGTTTGGTTACTATTTGTTATAACTGTTTTCTGTTTTGATAAATAAGAAGAACAAAAAAAAAATATGAACAAGTTTGATGACTTGGTATTTAAAGGAAAACATGGTAAACACGATAAACAAAGAAACCATCAAATTTAGAGAATATTAAGTAAATTCAGATAACACCAAAATAATATTTTCTAAATTTTTAAAAATATGAACGAACGTTCAATGTGTCTTTACAAAAACACTGTTTGCAACAATGCACATTTTATAAGGTTAATGGAAGAATTAGTTTTGGGATAAGGGATTGGTATTAAGATTTGATTATGAATCCTTTAAATTAGTAGGTACCTCTATATCTGCAACCAAATTTCAATCCGATATCGAGTACTAGTAGGGACAGATCATGCTGACAATCCTGTGGGAACTCAACCAGAATCGGATGGAAGAGAGACAATCCTGCTGACTTAGTGCACGCCCTTGAAACCCAGCAATACTTAATCATTGACCATAGCCCTATATTCATTGTTTTTACCATTAACAATATATATATATGTATATATATATGTTATATATATATATATATATATATATATATCGTGTATAAAGAGAAGCCTTCATACTAAAGAATACTGTTTAAAGGTTTTCTTTAGTAACTTCTGATTAATGTGTCATTACATATTAATATTTTTCAATCATGGTTCCACTTTTCCTAGGTCTTGCTCCAATTCGATTGTATCATTATGCGAGTAGCTGTGCTATTTATGTATCCTTTTATTGTCCCTTTGCTTTGATCTTTTTCCTGAGTGATTTCACTGCATGCCGACAAATCTAAACTCGCCATGCAGTCAAAATGAATTGTAATATCTTTAGTGGTACCTATAGTAATTTCCTCATACCAAAGATATGATATAGAACATAAACAGAAGATCGGAATTAAAAGTAACACCCAATATTATGTCTATAATAAACAGTGTTACAATACTCATCACGCACAAGCAAGGTAGACAAACCTAGCTGCAATGAGTACTCATATGAAATCACCATTCACAAATAGAAACATAGAATTAAGTGACTGATACATATATAGACCTCCGTATGCTAAGAATAAGACGATCAGCACTCACCGGGCTAACTGCTCTTATTTTACGTACTATCACTCAAAATCTCAAAATAACTAACCAGTCACTCAATTGGTATGGGTGGGAGATGGTGGTTTCTGGGGTGGCTTCTGGGTAGGAGGTGGTAGCTTCTGACCAGAATGAGACGGCTTCTCTCCCTTTGGTGGTTTGCCTGATGGACTTGGTGGCTTGTGCTCTGGGACTGGGAGTGGCTCCTTCTCTCCCTGGAGAAGGTTCCGAGTTTTGTTAGATGGCTTGTGTTCTGGGTGGTGGCTTCTCTCCTGGAGGTGGTTTCCAAATGGGCTTGGTGGCTTGTGCCTCCGGCAGGGCTTTCCTTGGGTGGTTTCAGATTGCCAGGGCTTGTGTCTGACTTGCAGCGGCTTCTCTTCTTGGAGAAGCTTACGAGTTTTATTAGATGGTTTGTGTCTTTGGTGGTGGCTTCTCTCTCCTTTGGGTGGCTTGTGTCCGGGGAGTGCCCTCTCCCCTAGGAGGGTTAGGTGGTGCCTGGTGTTGGTTAGGCGGTTTCTCCACCGGCGGAGGGATTTCGAAGTGGCGAACGCCTGGGGTAGTCGACGAGGGAGGAGGTGGTGAGAATCACCACTCCCAATAGCAACACTAGCAACGAAGTGGGAGACATTTTGAGTTCAGACTGAGATTTTTGTGAAGGATACAAGAATTAGGTGGCCTTTTATAGATGACTGGACCAGACATTCATCTGACACGTCTTATGCATTGATATCGACACATAAATTCTATGGGTCCGGCCCGGTGCGTCCTACAGAAGTTGCAAACTTGGACTACTGAGGTGTGTGTGATCACTGATCACAACTTTTGTCCTTATATTGCTTTTTCCGCAGCCATTTCACATTTTTCTTTTACCATGATTTTCTTTGCTGAATAAGGCGTTTTATATTTGTGATAAACAGTTATATATTATAATCATGTAATATGCTTTTCTCCTCCTTATGGAATATGATACTCTTCTTTTAAATATTGTGCAGGATAATGTTATTCATGTCGCTTGCTCCCATGTCAAAATTTGTGGGCAAACATTAATCTTTTCCATTTCCCCTAAATATGCTCATCTGGGATAGGCAGTACATGATCTTCTTAAGACATTAAAGTAGTACTTAGATACTATTATACATGAAACACAATTATTTTATATAAAATTGTATTGAATCACTTATTTTACACTATTTATATCTTCTTTACAAAATCAATAGCCTCAACACAAGTTTCTGTTAACATGGTTTCTTGTTGACAAAAATGTCTGCTAGCTTAGGATCTACAAACTCCTAGTAAGTAGGCTTTCAAATATTGTTGGAAAGATGCACACAGAATACGCATTTGGTAGAGTGACATCATGGTCATTTAGACTTTTTCTTAATTTGAAACTAATGAATGCTTCAAAATTCTAAGTGACATTTCCAAATATTGGATTTCATTTCATCGATTTCTTAATTTCAAACTAATGAATGCTTCAAAATTCCAAGTGACATTTTCGAATATTGGAATTCGGTTCATCGATAACTGATGATCATATAGAGATTAATATCTGCAGTGGTGGACCCATAATGATGGAGGCAAGAATAAGTAAGGTAAATTTTGCAAATTTTACAAACTTTGACTTCAACTCAACAGTTATTTCGGTGGGACAAAGTATAGCATTTGATTTCAAATCCATATAATCTAATTAGGAAATTTAAAAAAAATATATATATCAATGGGGGCACAAGCTAAATCCACCCCTGATTTTCTACGCTTGGCATTAAAAGAGATTATGGGTATGTTGGATTATAATTTTTGAGAACCGTTTTTTATTGAGAACAATCGTAACACTCCGAAAAACAAGCTTTTTGGCTTCTTTTTTTTTTTTTTTTGCTTTAAAATAATAAGCACATGTAAAACACATACCAAAATGATTTTTTTTGTGTTTTCAAAAACTATTGTCGAAAACAATTTTCAAAAACGGGAATCAAACATGCCCTATATTTTACTTCTTTTTCTAGCTCCTTCTAGAAGGAAGGATGGAACTTGTGTGTCATATTGGGGCTCAGTTCAAAACTAAAAGATATGGGCAGGCCCCATATCGTTTCACATTTCATTTGGAAGGTTTGTTCTCGAAATATGTCATAGAAACGTCTCTTTTTCTTCTTTCGTGGTCCCTAGTCTCCATTTCGTTAACAAGCCACCGAGCTGAAAAGTTGGAAAACAAAAAGGCAACACAGTTTGACTTCTTGTATTTATTAGTTAATTAAAAGGTCACTGGAAGTCATGAAATCTCCTTTTGGCCTCTTCAGAGTTTATTCCAGCTTCTCTATGACCTAATAACCCGAAAAATAAAAAATAAAAAAATAATAATAATAAAAAAAAAAAAACAGTCCTGTGGTTGGTGTTGAACATCAGCATCTCACATGTTAAGATTGGAATTTCTTCATCTGCCACGAAGTATGCAGTTAAATTGACCTAAAAATCCATGTGGGATTTGTTTTTAACATATATAATGTTTGAAAGGAGTCATGATTCATTGTGGAAATTAATAATACTTTGTAAGGGAAAGTTGGTAATTCATATGTTATAAGGAGAAAAAGCTATGAACAAGCGTTGTCCATGCAAAGTCTATATGAAGTAGGTGAAATAAGATAAAATGTTAGGTTTGGTAGAGAGCTTTTTACGGTTTATTTGAACTTATATTCTAACGTAAATACTTTTGATAAAAAAATAATAGGTGTTTGAAAGAACTTTATAAAAATAACTTATGACCCTCTTATAAATCCATTTTTAGCTTATTTTTAATAAGAAACATGGAGAAGTTTATCAAAAAAAGCTTAAAAACCTAAAATTGATCATCTTAGAGACAAAATTGTCCTTAGGATAAATTATGTAAAAAAAAAAAAAGGAAAATATAAAACAAAATTTGAAAAATTATGTAAAATAGGTAAATTTTTTGAAGTTATATTAAAATAGGAAAATAATGAAAATAATAGAAAATAAATTCAAAAATTAAGTAAATTTTTTGAAAAATTATGTAAACAATAGGAAAAAATTTCTCACATATAATTAAAAAATAGAAAAAAGTTTCATGGATGATGGGAAGAATAAAATTGATAATGATTTTATTGATTTAGAATTTAATGCAGATTCATGAATATTTTTTTTGTTTTGAAACTTATAATTTTTGTAATGATAGGAAACATTAATGATGTGCTCTTTGTCATTTGTTTTGGAAATGTTTATGATGATTTGGGAAGTACGAGTGATGTTTGATTTTTATATTTGATGTTCTTTACTTTATTATATTTATTATTAGATAAAAACTATAGACACATAAGTGAGATACATATATAATTTTTATTCATATTAGGTAGGATACGTATCACTTAAAAAAGCTCGCGCCGCAAGTGTGTCTTACACCTCAAGGCCTACCCCTCGATACGTCTTAAATAATCCGCGACCACAAGATACTCAATGCTCTAATTTATAAAAGTGTTCCAAAAGATTTTAATGAAGAAAAACCTACAATACTTAAGCTTTAAGTAATCTTTTGGATGCATATAAACAAAAATGAAGATGAGAGAATGATTCATCAACTATTTTTCATACTAGAGATTACATTCAAAATGATAAATGTTTTCAGTATATAGTGAATCTTTACTTTATTTTTTATTTTTTTATCATGGTTTCATGATATATATATAAATTTTTTGTTCTTTAGTTTTTAGTTTTTTTAATTTTTAAAAAATTATGACAAGTGCTTATTTATTAAAGCACTTCAAATTTATAAGCAAAGCTTATGATAGTCTTTTCAATAATTTTTAATCAAGTATGTCAATAGATAAGAATGCATTCAAAATACCTTAAAATAATGCATAAAACGCTTTTTAAAATATCCATCCAAATACAAAATAATTATTGAATAAAATACGATTTAAACTCTCATCTAATAGCTCTATAAATGAGTGTTTATGATAGTCTTTTCAATAATTTTAACTGTTATAAGTGCTTGTATAATAATGCATCCAAATACCTTAAAATAATACATAAACGCTTTTTAAAATATCCATCCAAATACAAATAGTTTATTGAATAAAGTACTTATGACATAAACTCTCATCTAATAGCTCTTCTAAAATAAGTACTTAATTAAGTTGTTTACACAAACATAGCCAAAGAGCACTGGGAAACATCCTTACGAAAGTGAGGCATATACTCATTCACGCATCATCAAGGATAAATTACTGATTCTATTTCATCAAATAACAGTAACCAAGAGATGCAGCTGAGATAGTAACCACTAACATGAAAGCGCTAACGAGTATAGTGAGCGAATTAAAAGAGTGAGGCCTTTTAGTGTATTGAGACAACATGTGACAAAATGAATATATAGGGGCCTCGCTTTGTTACTTTATGTTTTTGAAAACTGTGTTTTTGTTTTGAAAAATAAGAAAAATAAGAAAAACATAAAGAGCATGTTTGTTTCCCTTTTTTTTTTTGTTTTTTCTTCTAAAAAATACATATAACACAAAAAGCACTAAATTCGGATAGCAGTAACAGATTTTAGAGGCAACCAAAATGGCATTCTGTTCTAGGACAATTAATGCAGTTTATTAGCAAAAGATTAACTAATTACCTTTTACAGTTCAACCAACACTTGAACTAGTAGCTTCACTAGTTGGTAATAATATGAAAACTAAACCAACCTATCTCACAACTTCTTACATCCACCATGAATTACTGAACCAAAAGAACAAGAGACTATGAATGAACAAAGCCTCCTTATGGGTTAGATACTCTGGCATTGTCCAAAGTATTGAGAGTTCACTGGCTAGGGCTTTTCACCAGCATAAACAGAGTTTATATATACATGCATAAAGCTCCAATCTTCAAGAGTTAACCATTAACTCGAAACATAATTAAAAGAAGTATCCAAAAGCAAAATCCCCTCTCAAGTCCTGAAGCAATATATTACAACCAAACAAGATTATTGAAGAGCTCCATTTCGATACCCTGCAAGGAGATCATTTAATGTTCAGAACTTGTCTAATTCGACTTTCTCAGTGCCCAGCCAAAAGGCACAAAGTATCATCCAAATCAGGGCCTTGCACAATGTATGTTCTTAAATCATGGGATTTCACCTTAAGTTACTACACTCCAACAGATACCTCCCTGGTTTTTCCAAGTTATTACCCCAGAAACGACTTCCGGTGATATGCCAATCAAAAAATATCATTCCAAGACAAATCTTTCAGCTGAAAAGACAAATATTGTTGTATATGACATTCAACCACGACTTGAACTCAACAAACTAGACAGTAACATAGGACTTCTACCAATCAGGCCAAGAGGAACTGGTGTATAAAAGGTAAAAGTTTGTTTGGGCTCTTTGTTTGCATAATACATGCAGCCTATGCAAAAATGATTCCAAAACCAAGCTGCATGAGTCACGTGGATAGATGGGCAGGATTCCATTTAGGTTTTGTCAAAAAAACATGAGTGTCACATGACTCAACCTAGTTGCCCTCAATTCAAAAATCAGCGAGTCATATAGTATAAATCAGCTCCATCACTTTAAAGTAACAATATACATTCTAGCTAAAGTCACCAAATTTTGTATCATCTTGCATAATTTTCTTCATTCTTTACCTATTTGATGTGCCTATAACATCTCATATGCATTTGCTCTTGTAAGATTGTCAAGCACTCCAGTTAACTGAAAACTTTCAGAATTTAATCCACCAGGTAATACCAAAGTATTTCCATTCTAGACCAGAAGCACAAATGCAAACAAAAGTTATTCATACTACAAAGAAACTTACTTCCAAACAAGGAAAATTTATCCATATCCATTATCACATTAAAAAATTGATAAAATTATCTTCCAATGTCCAACCAGGAAACACAAAAACACTACTAATCCCTAAAAGGCTAACCAGGAAACCATAAAAATGTATTAAAAATATTTTGCAGAGTTCTCTCCAATATTACCTGCACTTGCTTAGATGATGAGAAACTTAAAAGTCACAGAGGTTGTGAGGGTCTCCCACATAGTCTTCAACCACCAGTGTTCACATATAAATATATATATATATATATATATATATATATATATATATATATATATATGTTCATTCAAATTAAATAAAGCAGGAATCATTTCCACCTGTTTTGATTTGAATTACTTCTCCCCAGGAATCATATACCAATTCATATCATCACTGCCGTAGGGAACAAAGAGGAACTACCAATTTCAATTTATCCAACATTAAAAAATTATTGAAAAAAAAACAACTCCTGAAAAATATGGGTTGTCAGGAGGTAAATATAATATAGAAGGGCTGACACATTGCATAACCAAGTTAAAGAAATCAGGTACTGAGTACCTTTGAGTTCCATGCTACAAAAAACAAGTCAGATGATAATTTTAAAGGCAATGGCACAGTGGAACCGCATTCATTCAAAAAACATTAGTCATGCATACAGGTATGCTATGCTATGCACTCATACTTCTGATCTCATGCAATCTAAATTCAAGTGGTACTGTAAAAAATAAAAAAACTGTGATTACAAGCCCGTGCAACCAGATTTATTTTTCCTTTTTTTCCTCATATGCCAAACAACCATCTTCATAATTTCTAGAGTTCAGTTCATTCTGTCTTAAGACACCCATGGCAGAGAATTTGCCATTCAGCTAAGAAGGTGAAACTTCACATTGTTCACCCATTATCCATTTCTTTCTCCAACATTATCTAAATCATACCTAGAGTGTATGCCAGCCTTAACAATTGAGTAAGAAGTTCAGAAAAAATCTAAAGATAGGCACCTCTTCACTCATGCAGGCGGCATGAGTCCATCAACCTGGTTCCTAGTCCAGCAAGAATATCCATTCCTGAAGATTCGTTTACATAATATATCATTTCCAAGAAAAGCACAGGGCATAGAGTAGCCATAAATCATGAATCCCTGTAGAGATACATGATTAACTCACATTCGAAAAAAAAAAATCAAACAAATTCCCTTTTTTTCAACACAAAAAGGACATAACAATTTAGCCAAAACTAAATATTAGCAAAAAAAAGAAATCCATCAGAAGAAATTTTAGGTGCAATCGTGTTTGATAAGCTAACTAACTTAACATCATGTTTTGGAAATCATGCTTCTACAACAAACAATGCCCAGAAACTTTTTCTATATGTATATTCATATATTAGCTGTATGGGAGTTTTTCTCCATCACAGAGCATCAGATGCTTGCAATGTGAAATGAGGAGTTTCATCTGATAAAGATAATTTCAGCATTCAATCGGCCATGATCACGCACTTCCAGCATGGTCTGCCAGCATGAAATTCGCCAAGGATCACATTGCTCATAGGCTGCTAAAATGGAAAACAACCACTAGTGTTCTTCAGATGTGTCGACCCCCAAGACATTAGAGATCAACTTTTTATCTAGATGGCAATTCGTGGTCTTATTTTACCTTGCATATTATTTCTTACCTTTTCAGAGGTAATTCTTCTGGTTATACGGATGCTTCTGGGGTGTAGTAACCAGTATTATCACCCTTGAAAATTAAGCCATCTCTTCATGGTATCAAAGCTTCTAGAGAGTTCCATACATCATAGGCGGTCCCATTCCATCTAATAGAAGCATCACATCTTTGTCATGAGTCCAAGAAGCCACGATGTAAGTAAATCTAACGTTAGAGACCATGTCTCAGATTAACCGATCATTGGCCTCTCTTTCTGCAGATCCATTATCTCCTTTGATATATCCCTTTATCTTGAGAGATGAATTTGAATCCCGAGACTTCGAATAAGGGGAAGAACTTATGAGCGCCATAAAAGGTAGTTTGACACATTGAGTTTGATGGAGATGAGAATTTGAAAGACATTGATAATGGTTGGATGCTAAGAGTAGTTTCAGGATTTGCCATGTAAGAATTCTCACTCGCTTCCGATACCATGAAGAATGTGAAATCAATTTCAATGGTGATAATACCAGTTTACTACACCCAGACATCCATTATAACCAAAAGAATTATACAAAAAAGGCAAGAAATAATATACTAAAAGGTAAAATAAAGATTACAATAAAGATTGTCATCTAGATAAAAAGTTGTCTTTAGTTCACAACAGTCAACACGCCTAAAAAGAATACTAGCGGAATGTTTTCCATTTTAGACTTTATTTCCCATGTAGATAATTATGATCCTGGGCGTGTTTCATCGGGCAGACGATGCACACAAGAAGAAGCACTTCCCTGGTACCGTATTTTTCTAGGGAGCCAACTGTACTTCTCGTCCTCTAAGCGCAACCCACGCTCTAGATCAAGTCTCTAAGGCTAAATATCTACCGCCATCCGGTACTCACGTAAATAACTTGTCTTACTTTTCTTCTTCTTCGTGCCATAGGTATTCCAATTCATGAACTCCTCCTTAACCTGTTATGTGATAACCTCACCGCACTCCACATAACAATAAACTCGGCTTCCATGCCTCCCATCCAAGTATATTGAATTAGACTATCATTCATTCACTTCAAAAGGTCAGCCAATGGAGTTCTTGTTACATGTTATATCCCATCATCTCTAAATACAAATTGGGCGATCTTTCACAAAGGATTACCTAAGAACTCCTTTCAAGTCTTCTCCACGATCCAAGCTAGAGTGCACTGCCATCGACCCAAATTTCTCATGGGAGTCATAAAGATAATTTCAACATTAATGATGATTGTTATTTGTTTTGAAAATGTTTGCAATGATGGAAGCACTAGTGATGTTTGCTTTTATGTTTAATGTTCTTTACTTTATTATTATATTTATTATTAGATAAAAAATTTAGACAATATTTAGTGATATATATATATATATATATATATATATTTTATTTATATTAGTAAAGGTGCATCACTTAAAAAGCCCTGCGCCTCAAGTGTCCCATGCGCTTTAAGGCCCTTAAGAGGCTTTTAAGGTCTCGGGACACGCCTTGAATAACTATGAGTTCATGGTACATCACGCCCCAATTTATAAAAAGAGTTCCAAAAGATTTTAATGAAAAAAACCTATAATATTTTAGTTTTTATAATCTCGATGCATATGAAACAAAAATGAAAATGAGATAATGGTTCATTAGCTGTTTTTATAATAGAGATTACATTTTTTGATTAATAAATTTTTCGTATACGCAAATCTTTACTTTATTTTTAATTTTTATAATGCATTTTGGTGATATATAATATTTATCAATTTTTAGTTTTTAGTTTTAAAATTTTTATAATTATGACAAGTGCTTATTTATTAAAGCACTTCAAATTTATAAGTGTTTATGATGGTCTTTTCGGGCCATTTTATCGTTATAAGCGCCAAGTAGCACACATCCAAACACCTTAAAATAATGCATAAACGCTCTTAAAATATGCATCCAAACACAAATAGTTTATTAAATAAAGTACTTATGACATAAACTCTCATATAATAACCTTATAAAATAAGTGTTTAATTGTCGCTTACACAAACAAAAATAAAGAGCACCGAGAAACATCCCATAAAAGTGAGGCATACTATTCAATGCAGCTGAGATAATAACCACTAACATGAAAAGCGCAAACGAGTAAGTGTGAGTGACTAAAAGAGAGGAGTGGCCACTTTTGCATCGACTACATGTGACATGAATATATAGGGCCTATTTGTTTACAGCTTTTGAAAATCGTGGTTTTTGTTTTGAAAATAAGAGAATAAGGGAAAATACAAAGAACATGTTTTTTTTATTTTTCTTTCAAAATACATATAACTCAAAAACACTAAATTCAGATAACAATAACGTATTTTGGGAGGCAACCATAATGGCATTCTATTATAGCACAATTAATGCAATTTATTAGCACAAAAGATCAAATCCACTGTAAATCTTTACAAGCCAACTAACACTTGAAACTAGTAGCCTTCAATTACTAGGTAATTGTCTGAAAATCCAAACCAACTCCATTCCCACAACTTCTTCCATCCACCATGAATTACTGAACCAAAAGAACAAGAGACTATCAATGAAGAAAGCCTTCCTATGGTTAGATAATTTATATTCCAAAGTATTGAGAGTGCCCACTGGCTAGGCTTCACCAGCATAAACAGAGAGTATATATATATACATGCATAAAGCTCCAATCTTCAAGAGTTTAACCATTAACTTGAAAAACATACTAAAGAAGCATCCAAAAGCAAATCCTCTGCTCAAGCAATATATTACAACCAAAACAAAAATTATCAAGAGTCTATGTCCATATCCCGCAAGGATCATTTAATGTTCGAACTTCTCTATCTGCCTTAATGCCCGTAAATTAAAAGGCACAAAGTTTCATCCAAATCTGGGCCTTGTAATAATGTATACTCTTTAAATCATGGATTTCACCTTAAGTTACTACACCTAATGTATAATTTCTGCTTTTTCCGAAGTTATTGCCCTAAATCGACCTCCGTGATATGCCAATCAAAATATCATTCCAAGACACAATCTTCAAATTTAAAAGACAACATTTTATATATAACATTCAACCACGACTCTTGAACTTAACAACCAGGGACAAGAATATAGGACTTTGCCAAATCAGGCCAAGAGGGAACTCGGTGTATAAAAGGTAAAAGTTTGTTCGGGCTCTTTGTTTATTAATACATGCACTTAGGCAAAATGATTCCAAACCAAGTCGCATGAGTCACTGATGGATGGGCAGGATTTCATTTAGGTTTTGTCCAAAAACATGAATGTCACATGACTCAACCTAGTTGCCCCAATTCGAAATTCCAAGTAAGTCGTATAAATCACCCATCACTTTAAAGTAACAATATACATTCTAGCTAAAGTTACCAAATTCTTTGTATCATCTTGCATAATTTTCTTCATTCTTTAACTATTTGGATGTGCCTATAACATCTCATATGCATTTGTTCTCGTAAGATTGTCAAATACTCCGCTTAACCGAAAAACTTTCGTAATTTAATCCACCGTGTAATACCAAAGTATTTCCATTCTAGACCGTACACAAATGCAAAGTGGTGCTATTCATATTCACGCTCTTTCAAAGATTCTTATGCTATCGAGCAATATATATCATAAAGTAATGTAAGAGTGGATTACTTCAAGTAATAGAAGTTTCCATAAGAAAATCATACATACTACAAAGAAACTTATTTTCCAAGCAAGGAAAATTTATCCATATCCATTATCACATAAAAAAATTTATAAATTATCATCCAGTGTCCAACCAGGAAACACAAAAATAATACCAATCACTAAAAGGCTAACCAGGAAACCATAAACACATAAAAATGTATCAAAATATATTGCGCAGTTCTCTCCCAAGATTACCCGCATTTGCTTAGATGACGAGAAACTCTCAAAGTAAGTCGCAGGTTTCAAGGGTCTCCCACGTAGTCTTCAACCACCGTTGTTCACATATATATATATAGCATATATATATAGTATATATATATATATATATATATATATATATATATATATATGTTCACATTCAAATTAAAATAAAAAGTGTGTATCATTTCCACTGCTTTGAGATTTGAATTGCTTCTCCCGTGAATCATATACCAATCATATCATCACCGCTCAGTGGAACTAAGAGGAAATCCGCACTCACTTATCCAACATTAAAATTAAAAAAATTATTGAAAAATAAAATAAAAACAACATTTAAAAATGGGTTGCCTGAGGTAAATATAATATAGAAGGGGCCGACAACATTGCATAACCAAGTTAAAGAAATCGCATCGAGTGCCTTTGAGTTCTATGCAACAAAAAACAAGTCGATATCATTTTAAAGGCACTCAGACAAAGGGAACCGCATTCATTCAAAAAACATTAGTCATGCATACAGGAATGCTATGCTATGCTATGCACTCATATTTCTGGTCTCATGAAATCTAAACTCAAGTGGTACTAGAAAAACAAGCATTACAAGCCCACCAGATTTTTTTCTTTTTTTCTCCTTTGCCAAACAACCATCTTCATAATTTCTGTGAGTTCGCCCATTCTCGTCTTAAGACACCCATGGCGCAGAATTTTCCATTCACTTAGAAAGGAAACTTCACATTGTTCACCATTAGTCCATTTCTTTCTCCAATAACATTATCTAAATCATGCCTAGAGGAAGGCCTTAACAATTGGAGTAAGAAGTTTAAAAAAAAAAAAAATCTAAAGATAACCTTCACCTATGCAAAGGGCATGAGTCCATCAACCTAGCTCCTAGTCCAAGAAGAATATCCATTCTCTCGATGATCTTGGTTTACATAATATATCATTTCCAAGAAAAAGCACAGGCATGTAGTGTTGAATATTTTCAAAATGGGTTTTACTGGGGTTTTTCAAAATTTCTTTCACTTAAGAAAGCTAGCACTTCGTCTCCACATCGAAAAACCAAGAATTTTAAAGTGGCTTAATAAGTCATTAGTTTTGATTTACGGGTCGAGCCCCAAGCGGGTACCAAAGTTTTGTGAGGAGGGGAGGACACAAGGTCGGGTCATTAGATCCAAAGGACCCTATTCTTTTTGGGTAAAATCGTATCGGTTGGCTCGGGGTCAGTCCGAAGTAAAAGGATGTGTATGGTACGAATGGGTGTAATGGATCAACGGTTATGACCGTTGATGGTGCTCGTCCGAACAGTACATCCAAAGGGCACAGTTCGTCTATAAATAGGGATCCCATCCAACATTTATTTGATCCCATTTTTTTCAGAATTGACTTGTCTTTCTAAAATCTCTCTCTCCCTCTCTATTGTTTTTCTTATTTGTGAGATTTTTAAATTTTCGCTCTTCGTCTACCCTCATCGTAGAATTGAAGATAGTGTCTTGGTTTATTCAATTATATCACAAGGGTATTTTCGCTTCTCTATTTTCATTGGTGCATACGCATAGAAGATCAATATCAGCCTCATTTTATCCTAAGGCGAATTTGCGCTTAACCCGTTGCACACTGGGTGGGGGCAAATATCGTCTTTAGGGAAAGTTTAATGCAAGAACGTGACTCGAGGCGCATTACTCGCTTTGGAGCTTGGCACCACACGAGCTTCTTCAACATTCTAAAGACAATATTTATGCCATGACCGTTAGACCTAATATCAACCCAATTGCTAGAAAATTACATTCCGCAAGAAGACTTATCGAAAGAAGAAAGCAGAAATAAGATGTGCTTTAAGGCGTCGTTTGGCACGTCAAAGGAGATATTTTCGAGACGGACGAAGAAGAATTTTTCTGAGCATTCAAACTATTTTTCAGATTGTGGAAACTTATAATCGGGCAGTTGAACATTTATTTCCTGATTTGTTAATTGAGTTTCCAGATTTGAGAGTTGAATATTGATTTGTAATTGTAATTTCTTGATTTATTAATTTCAATTATAATTAATAATACAAGAAATACAATGGCTCAATCACTTCAACAAATGACTCAGAATTTTATGAAGTTAGAGCGATTAGATGGAGGAAATTTTAGGCATTGGCAGAAGAAGATGCATTTCCTACTCACCACACTTAATTTGGCCTATGTTCTGAAAACACCATATTCAGAGGAGCAAGAAAATGAAACATTAGCTCGCACTCAGAAAGAACAAAAGGAGAATGATGACTCCATTTGCAAGGACACATTCAATGCTTTAGTATTTCCTCTCGCTTGACATCTACCAACTTGTGGAGACTCGGCCAAAGAACTACGTGGATACCTTAGAAGCTAAGTATCTAACCTGAGGATGCAACAAGCAAGAAATTTCGGTTAGTCATTTTATGAAATATAGTATGGTGTGATAAACTTGTTATGGATCAATTTCATGAGATACAACATATTCTTAGTCAATTTAAGCAACAAAAGATGAATATGGATGATACCATAGTTGTGTCTTCTACTATTGAAAAATTGCCACCTTTCTCGAAAGAGTTTAAGCAAAAAGTCTTAAACGTAAAGGAAGATCTTACCTTCTCGAACTAGCCAAACACCTTCGATCGGGAGGGAAGAGACTGTGACTCAAGAAAGTAAAGATGAGATCGGGAGCCTGGGTGTCCAAAGCCCAGCGTGGTGGAGCAGATAAAAGAGCCAGGTGGTGCACGCACTCCCAGAATAAGAGCGCACAACAAAATCAACCCAACTCGGGACTCAAAGAAAAGAAAGGTGCATGTCGGGTTCCTTGCGGCAAGCCAGGACATTTCAAAAGTGAGTGTCGATCATTCAATAATAAGAAAATCGGAGCATCAGAGTCCAAGAATAAATTTTGTGGCTGTTATTTCGAGGTTAATACACTCCAAGGATGCCGATGATTGGATGGATCGATTCTGAGCTACAAGGCATGTTTGCAATGATAAGAGCTTTTTCAAATACCCATGAACTCAAGTGGATGATGGAAACAGCTCTCTACATGGGCAATCCCTTCAACAGCCTACTATTAAAGGCAAAGCGGCACATGGATTTAGAATTCACTTCCTCGAAAATTAAGGTGTCTTTAACTAATGTATGTTATGTACCGTGCTAGGAAAAACCTTATATCGGAAGCTTCGGTTTAATGCCACGGCTCAAGCTAGTCTGGTCGATAAGTTTATACTATCTTATATGAATTTTTGCTTTGGGAAAAAGGATATTTGTATCAAGGAATGTTTAAGCCTTACTATTAATAAAATAAATAATTCTATTTATATGTTTGATTCTTTATTTATGAAGTATGCTAGATTAGGACATGTTAATACTAGGAAATGAATGATATGGTTGAATTAGATTTAATCTCTAAGTATGATAATAATCTTCGCCTTTCCATGGGAATTTCGCAACACTCTTTAATGTAGTGTTCCCGTGACCCACAACTTTTTCTCCTTTCTCTCACTCTGATGATTCTTATACCAAAGAACTGCTTAGCAAATTCTCCCATGTCCTTCATGGCAAATGACTTTCCCAATTGCTCCTTTAACCTGTCAATCATGGAAACATTTTTCCCAACAATAAGCATGTCATCAACATATAATAACAGATAACTAGTTTCATCATTAGAAAACTTTCTGACAAAGACACAATGGTCAGAAGTAGTCTTCATATAGCCTTGCTCACACATAATAGACTCAAACTTCTTGTACCACTGCCTCGGAGCCTGCTTCAAACCATATAGGCTCTTTCTAAGCCTACACACATAGTCTTCTTTCCCTTCAACATGAAACCCATCAGGTTAAAAGCCATATAGATCTCTTCTTCCAAATCACTCATGAAGAAAGCACGTTTTCACATCCATTTGCTCTACCTCCAAATCAAGAGTAAAGTAACAAATCAACACGCTTCTAATGGATGACATTTTTACCACAGGAGAGAAAATCTCATTAAAATCAACACCCTTCCTTTGACTAAAGCCCTTCACCACTAATCTGCCTTATACCCCCTGGACATGCTTGTTACTTTCATGCTCTCAATCTCTCATAGATCCACCTCAAGCATCTCAAGGCCCTCTTACCTTTAGGCAACTCACTTAACCAAAAGGTGATTATCACAGATTTCATCTCATCCTTCATTGCATCCAGCCACTTTTTCTTTTCTTTCACTGCCTATGGCCTCGTAGCACTCAGGTCTCTCATCATCCGTTAGAATCACATACTCATCAGAGAATTTCCTGGAGTTGTCAGCTCTCCCCGTTGGACCTCCCGAGTCAACTTGAGGTGGTTCGGCAGCATCACCCGATTTTCATCTTGTGACAGCTGTCATGCTCCCTCTTCATCATCATCAACAGGAACACTCCACTTCATATGCAGGTCGCCATCACCAACATCATTCTCGAGCATCGCATTCGGGACTCGACAAGCAAATAACAGTTCAAAATCGCCCACGCCATCGGCTCTCCCGTGTAGACTTCTCCATCTTATCAATGTCTTCACGTAAGTTTGATCTTCCATGAATTTCACATCACCCGCTTCAACAAGCTTCTTCATTAGGATCATAGAACCTGTAACCAAATTCATCCTCACCGCAGCCAATGAATATGCATTGCCTGGCTCTGCTTGCAGATAAATATCTGGCTTCATTCGTGGATAGTCAGAGTGCTATTTATCTTGGTAAGAACTCAACCTTTCATTCAAGGTCTAAGCACATTGACATGAGGTATCATTGGATACGGGATGCTTTGGATGCTAAGTTGTTAGAGCTGGTCTAAAATTCATACTGATGATAATGGTGCTGATATGATGACTAAGGCATTACCACAAGAGCTCGGAAGTTTGGTTGCGGATCGCCGCTTGCTGGCCAATATCCCACATAGTTGTGAGGGAGATTTGTCGGGTTTTGGGCTCCCTTCCTATGTGGAGAAAAGCCCAACATTGTGAGGGCCCATAATTTGTCTCACGACATTTTTAAGTGAGAGGTCAGATTAGTAAGGCCAAGAGAGAGTGTGTCATTCTTGTGAGAAATATAGCAACAAAAAGAGAGAAGAGGAAAGAAAAGCTTTGTGGATTTTCGCACATCCACCGTAGACTGTTTTCTGGGATTACAATCGCAGATTCAAGCTCACCGTTGATCGGGCTGATTTTTGACAGCAGTTCGTGGAAAACGTGATACTTCATTCTTACTAGCCAGACTGCCATCACGATATCCGGAAAGCAAGTGAGATAAGTGCTTCGCAAATTATATTCCGCTGGTCTTTTCTTTTTTCTTCTTATTTTGCATTGGAAGCATTGGTGTTCGATTCTAGATTGTTGGCTATAGTAATATTTTTGGTGCACTTATTGAAACTCTCGTACTCCTATTGATCATAGTGGAGCTATTTCTTTGGTCCGGGATCTAATCGTGGTTTTTATCCTTACTTTAAGGGGTTTTCCACGTTAAACAAATTGTGTCTCTTGTGTGCTATTGATTTATGTTTTTGCGCTATATTTTTATCGGGTCCTCCCCTCATAAGTTCTTGCAAGTAAAGGAATTTAATTGTGCTACCTTGCTCATATCTCATTTTGTTATTGTGTTACGGTTTTCCCTATCGAGTGGTATCGAGCCTGTGTTATCAACAAGTCTCAGCCCACCGGGAGAAACTGGGTTGTCGCTCCTCCGACCCAAGGCCCGATGTGTGAGGGGGAGATTGTTGGGTTATCCCACATCGGTTGTGGAAGGGGTTGGTGATGAGTTTATAAGTGTGAGGGAAAACCTCATCTCATGAGCTAGCTTTTGGGATTGAGAAGGCCCAAGATCACCTAACAACTTGAACTAGTAGCTTCACTACTAGGTAATGATATGAAAATCCAAACCAACTCCATTCGCAATTCTCCATCCACCATGAATTACTGAAACCAAAAGAACAAGAGACTATCACGAGGAAAGCCTTCCTATTGGCTAGATAATTTATATTCCAGTATTGAGAGTGTCTCGATGGGCTAGGCTTTACCAAAGATAAATGTGAGTATATATATACATGCATAAAGCTCCAATCTTCAAGAGTTTAACCATTAACTTGAAACATAATTAAAGAAGCATCCAAAAGCAAATCCTTCAAGTCCTAAGCAATATATTACAACCAAACAAATTATTGAAGAGCTCCATATCCATATCCTGAAAGGGAGATCATTTAATGTTCGTAACTTCTCTAATTGCCTTTTCTAAATGCCCATGTACCTAAAAGGCACAAAGTATCATCCAAATCTGGCCTTGCACAATTTATGTTCTTAAATCATGGGATTTCACCTTAAGTTACTACACTCTAACAGATAATTTCTGTTTTTCCGAGTTATTACCCCAGAAATCGACCTCCAGATGTGCCAATCAAAATATCATTCCAAGACACATCTTTCAGCTGAAAAGCAACATTGTTATATATGACATTCAACCACGTACTCTTGAACTCAACAAATCCAGGGTTGTAAGAATATAAGACTTCACCAATCAGGCAAGAGGAACTGGTGTATAAAGATAAAAGTTTGCTTTGGGCTCTTTGTTTGCATAATACATGCAGCCTATGCAAAAATGGATTCCAAAACCAAGTCGCATGAGTGATGAGTAAAATTCATCTATGTTTTGAGTTCATTTCACATGCTATTTTGAGCATTTTATATCCATATTCATGTAAAACTCATAACATTTCCTCCAAACTTGGTTTTGTAGGATTATTGATGAAAAGCAAGTGATTTGGCAAGAAATGAGCAATATATATACAAAAGAAGAGTCAATCAGGTGTCTCACAACGCATCACCGGGAAGATGAATTTTTCTGTACTGATGGAACTTCAAATGGTTCTAAATATCCCATGGTTGGGCTGTATTCTTCATTCAAATAGCTTTCCAACGACACCTCACACTCCCAAAACCGAGTTCAAACGAAGAAGTTATGTCATCAACAAGTTGGAGAAGAAAACAAGTCCCTTAGCAGATTTTGTCGAGACAAAACCAGTGACAGCTTTGTCGCGGCAAAGCCAGTGACAAAGTTTTGTCGCGACAAAAGCCATGACAAGCTTTGCTGCGACAAAACCAGATTTTGTCGTGACAAAGCTTGCTTATGATAAACCCAGGATGTTTTCGCAACAGAGTTAAGCAATGTAAAATCTGTCGCACAAAACTAGATTTTGTCGACAAAGCCACGACAGCTTTCTTTGCGATTAAAACCCAGATTTTGTCGCGACAGTAGCGAAGAACAAAATCCCTGCCACGACAAAACTAGGATTTTGTTGTGACAAGAGCTTAAGACAAAACGCTGTGCCTTTAAGCTCAAAATCATTGTTTTGGATCAAGTTTCAAGCCCATTTCACCCTAGACTTAAATACTAGTTTTTTTTAGGTTTTCGTGGCACAAAGGAGTGGGAGAACACCTCTCACGGGGTTTCTCTCTAAATTGCCAATTTTAGTTTTGGCTTCGCAAATTTTTTGATTTTTAGTAGATCTAGGAGTAGTTTTAGAGCATATTTTTATTTGCATTGAAGAGATTTCTTGCTATACATCAAAGATTCAAATTTCATTATAGTTCAAACAAATATTGAAACTAAAATCTGATTTTTCTCACCTCATTTCTTGATTTCTTTCTTCATTTTCTTACTTTTTGTTTGATTAGTGATGATTGGAACTAAGAATGGAGTTAATAAAACACCCTAGGTGGGGATTAATCGATCAACATTCGATTTGTAGATTCTCGCTATTTTGTGGGTTTGAAAACCGAATTTATATAATTGGTATTGTTCATATAATTAGATGTTCAAATATTAGTAGCTTTACCCAAAAAGAGTCGTATTCTTTTCTCCGATTTTCGTGGAGCCCTCTCGAGTGACATAGAGATGGAGATTCCCACAGTAAAGTGAGCAAGAATTTGGGGTGTTAGACTAATATTGTAGAACCTCAATGAACTTCTAAAAGATTACTTTGATAGATCACTAATTTACTCATGGTGTGAGGATTAACTAGATGATGTATCGCTTAATGTTTGCAGGTCTCACCTCAAATTGATAGAATGACCTTGATCCTGTGTTAGCATAGATCTAATCAAGGAGGGTGAGAACTTATTAGATTTAATGGCGAGGTACCAATTACATTAGAGAAGGCTGCATTATCCTGTCTATAAGGGCAAAAAATTCTTCAATCCTAAGATTTGGTCAAAAAGTACCGAAAAGGAAATATCCATATCTTAGAGACTCATGTCTCTCGAAAGGAACACAATCTCTAATTAGTGAAATGTATGGTGTATGGAGAAACTGAAGCTTATACTACATTGCTCTTTCGACAAATCCAAAGATTCAACCTCACAAATGTTGCGCTCAAATAAAAAACACAAATTGTTTTGTAAAAGATTACTTTGATAGATCACTAATTTACTCATGGTGTGAGGATTAACTAGATGATGTATCGGGCTTTAATGTTTAGAGGTCTCACCTCAAATTGATAGAATGCATCTTTGATCCCGTGTTACATAGATCTAATCATGAGGAGAGAACTTTATTAGATTTTAATGTAATGAGGTGACTAATTACATTGCAGGTTGCATTATCCTCGTTGCCTATAGGCAAAATTCTTCAATCCTAAGATTTGGTCACAAGAAGTACCGAAAAGGAAAATATTCATATCTTAGAGACTCATGTCTCTAAAGGAACATGAATCTCTCTAATTAGTGAAATGTATGGTGTATGAGAAATCCAAGCTATACTACATTGCTCTTAGACAAATCCAGCATTCAACTCACAAATGTTGCGCTTCAAATAAACACAATTGCTTTGAAATAATTATCCCCATCCCTAGTGCCTCTCTTCATACATTATAGAATTAAGAAGTCATTGCTTTAGTAGATTTTAGGATTAGTTTTAAATCAATTTTTTATTTCAAATTAAATTGATTTTATTCCACATCCTACTTGGTCGCCTAAATAAATGGGTTATATTCTTGTAATTCCCGCATCAAATTCCAATTGGTAACTCCTCCAATCCTCGTGGGCACGATATCCCAGATTACTTTAGAGTCCACTTTATTACTTGTATGACCCGTGCACTTGCGAAAGGGACGAGTGTCAGGATACTTTTCATTTCAAGCAGTACTTTACTTTTGTTTCAAATCGCGAAAGTATTTACCACATTCACTCCCGCTCTATATTTTCATATATACATCATTTGGTCCTCAACAAGTTTTTTGGCAATCATGCCGAGGACTTTAGTTAGTCTTTTGCAAACAATCAAAATTGGTCAACAAAAGTTTCGCGCCGTTTGCCTGGGACTTTGGGGCTGGTCTTTAGTTGCCGTGGCCTGGAATTTGGTATCCTAACAATGAGTCACATGGATGGATGGGCAGATTCCACTTAGGTTTTGTCCAAAAACATGAGTGTCACTTGATTCCAACCTAGTTGCCCTAAATCTCGTAAATCAGCAAGTCATATAGTATAAATCACCTATCACTTAAAAGTAACAATATACATTCTAGCTAAAGTTACCAAATTTTGCATCATCTTGCATAATTTTCT
>JAEQBH010009559.1:0-93214 GCA_016808115.1 Tetrastigma voinierianum | reverse complement strand
ACACCATGGTAGATGAGCGTTGTCACAAAGAATACAAGAAGTGCTTGATAGAAAATTCAATCCTCAACCATTAGTGCCGCTGTCTTCATTCATGGGAAAAGAACTCCTTAATGTCACCGAGGGAGGCAAAGTGGAAAGGAACACAGTGGAAGAGCCCCAAGAGCTTGTTTTGAATCCATTTCCCACCAACAACCCACTACCAAGAACCCCCTCCATTGACCAAGTGTACATTTTGCCAACACCTGAAACACCATCTCCAAATGCCACCCCATTCAGACCGCTCTACATAATTCTTAGGAAGTTAATGGCCATTACTCAAACATTTGCCACTACATCAAAAAGAAGATGGCAATACCAGCACTGTATGGTATAGTGGATGGTTCAAAAGGGTCTGATTTGGAGCAATCTTAACCTCGAGATTTTAAGCTCCACTAGCTTCCCCAGCAGATTTCCAAAGGCTCGAGGAATAGGTTTTAGGTGCTCACCTCCCACTTTTTGTTTTCATTTTCTTACTTTATTTTTATTTATTTTATTTTATATTGATTTAGTTAATTTTTCTTCAGATTTTCTAATTGTAGCCAATCTTTGTTTAGATTAATTTTTATTTTTATGCATTTTTTTTCTTAATTTTTCTCTGTGTTTTTTTTTTTGCAGGTTTTTACTAAATTTTTGGAGGCAAAGTAAAAAAATAAACTTTGCAACTCCTAAAGATATGTTGGATACAATTGTTTACACATTGTATTTGATCTCAGATGGAAAAGAAAGTAAAGCAAATGTTTTTGGAAATGATATGTTTATACAATTGTTTTACACATTGAAGGATATGGAAAAGAAAATAAAGTAAATGTTTATAGAAATGAGATTCTATATTAAATTACTGACACGTTGTATTTGAATTGAATGGAAAAAGAATGCAAAGTAAATGTTTATGGAATGAATCTCATACAATTGTTATTACATTGTATTGAATCATATCTAGAAACATTATTTTCCTATGACCCGTACTCACCGAGCCCTTAGCTCACACCCTTCTTTTCCAAATGTTCAAAGGTAGACTAACGTGCGCGGCGAAAGCATCCTCCCCAGCCGTTGACACTTCGCCTCACATGACGACCACCTTTTTGAAAATGTATAGTTTTTGTTGTAAATAACTACATGTGCACCTTTATTTTGTAATGTATATAAGTTTTAAAAAAATTGTTTATATATCTATAGTGTTCAGAAAATGATTTTAAAGTTTGATTTGAAATTGGTTATGGTGGACTTGATGTCCCATTGTTGGATGTGGAGTAAATTAAATTGTTTTATTGCTGTGTGTTGTAAATCGGGACACGTCCAAAAACATGTGAAATCATTCGATTTTCTATAAAAGGTTTAATGTCAAAAAAATAAAAATTTGTCCCCACCTTCATAAGATTTTAATGAAAACGAATCGAGTAAATGGGTTCGCTTCACTGGGATTCACTTTTAAAGTGGTTTGCCCAGAAATGAAATGTTTTTTTCGAATCCGTAGGAGTGCCGAGGGTCTCGAGTTAAGAAAAGGAAACTGGTCAGGGTCTCTTCAAACATAGTTTTTGTCACATGGAAAGTTTCGAGACACTTAATAATGTGTATTTTCAACATTACTCTAAAATTTGAAAATTTACACCAAAGCTGATTGTAAGAGATATTTTCTGTAAAATTTTGAATTTAAGCTAAAAATGTCTCTTAAGGAAACATTTTTTAAAAACTTAAAAAATGAAAAGTGTCTTTTGAAAAGACAGTCTAAATTATTGAAATGATATACTAAATACTAAAAATATCTTTTGAAAAGACACCTTCATAATTTTGAAAACACTTAAAATGTCCTTGAAGATACACTTATAATTTTAAAATTCTGAATGAAAACACTTAAAATGTCCTGAAAATACACTTTCTATAATTTTAAAATTTCAGAATTTGTTTCGAGAGTGTCTCTAAAGGGACATTTTTAGTTTTTTTAATTTTTGTAAAGTGCCTCTTGGAAAACACTTTCTCTAAATGATTAAAATGTTACATCAAAAGTGTCTTTAAAATAAAATTCACAATTTGTAAAGTTTTGAATAAACACAAAAAGTGTCTTTTGAAGAGATATTTTCTATAATTTTAAAATTTTTGAATTTAAGCTGAAAGTGTCTCTTCAAGAGACACTTTCAATTTTTCGAATTTTTAGAAATAGTTTCTTGAAGAGTCACTTTCTAAATTGTTGAGATGTTATATTAAAATTGTCTTTCGAAAAGACACCTTCATAATTTGAAATCAATCCAACACCAAAAAGGCTCCTTAAGAGACATTTTCATAATTTTAAAAATATTTGAATCTACAAGTGTCTCTTGAAAAAAGTGTCTTTTGAAATGTTGAAATGTTATACTAAAAATGTCTTTTGAAAAGACATCTTTATAATTTTGAAAGTTTTAAATTAACACTAAAAGTGTCTCTTCAAAAGACACTTTCTATAATTTAAAATTTTTTTAATTTAAGCTGAAAGTGTCTCTTCAAGACACTTTATAGTTTTTCAAATTTTTAGAAAGTGTCTCTGAAGCAGACATAATTCTCTTAAATTAACGAAATGTTATATTAAAAGTGTCTTTGAAAGACACCTTCATAATTTGAAAGTTTTGAATCAATACTAGTATCTTTGAAGAACACTTTCTATAATTTTAAAATTTTGAATTTAAGTTGGAAAGTGTCTCTTGAAAAGTGTTCTTGAAATGTTGAAATGTTATACTAAAAATGTATTTTGAAAACATCTTCATAATTTTGAAAGTTTTGAATTAACACCGAAAGTGTCTTTTGAAGAGACACTTTCTATAATTTTAAAATTTTTTAATTTAAGCTAAAAGTGTCTCTTCAAGACACACTTTCAATTTTTCTAAATTGTTGAAATGTTATATTAAAAGTGTCTTTTGAAAAGACACCTTCATAATTTTGAAAGTTTTGAATCAACACTAAAAGTGTCTTTCGAAAAGACTTGTATTATTTTATAAAACAACAATTATACTAAAGGTGTTACTTCAAGAGATACCTTTAGACCATTCTATAAACAACTTTTTATATCGAATTTTTCATCCCTAATACAAATCATAAATTTTTCGTTTGTATACATCATGATCAACATTTTATCCAATATCAATTAAACTAAATTAACCAAGTCAACACATTTCCATACAATGTATCAACCATCCAAAGTACTAATAATATCCAAAAACATTGATCATAAGTAAAAGTATCCAAAATACACATTACATGTACCAACATCCAATATACTAACAATATCTGAAATACAAGTCAAATGTAGTAACATCCTCAATGAGTACCTGGATGAAAGAGCCTAAAATTTTTCGTATCGATCGCCCATGATGTCCAACCATTGGTTCCATGGACTAGTGTGAACCTCTCATGCTCGCACGACTATATCTCCTCCCACATCTCCGAATTATATCCTCAACCATGATCATCATATTGTCTTATTGGTGTTAAAAGACCATGCTAACCCTGGTCTAGCTATTAAAAGTTTTGTTCCATAACATAATTGTTATAGAATTTTCATTAATCCTAGAGTTTCAGCTACATTCCTAACCCAACATTTCAAAACCAGAATTCTTGAAAATCAAGACTACAAAGTTAAGGACATGAAAAATAATGTTGAGGAAGAATTAAGGGTGAATGTTGGGTACTCCAAGTGCAAGTGGGCAAGGAGGATGAGGCATATTTATTTGGGGCTTTGGTAATCGAATTTTCTAAGTTGGAAGCTATGTTGATGAGTCATGAGAAGCAATCTAGGCTTCATGTTGAAGGTGGTGATATGTAGGGATGATCTAAAAAGAGGGGATGAGAGTCTTTAAGAGATTGTTTATAACACTCCAAATTATGCCCTAGCAGTTTTATAACATGTTTAAGGTATCCGATAATCATATGCGATATGTACAATCATTTATTCGAATCTTTGCATTTTTCAGATTTCACATATAACAATCTCTATATACATATTTGCGCTTATAGCAACTTATACTTATAACTGATCCCGTAAGAGCATGCAGAGCTATACCTATACTATAATTTTATACACTTACTTGTAATTTCATTCATCTTATACTTGTTCGGGATCTCCCGTAGGGAGTTACAAAGCTTACATCTATACTAGAGTACGTATTACATTTAAATTTCATCTACCTTATACTTGTTCAAATCTCCCCTAGGAGTTACAGAGCTTATACTTGTACTACGGAGCTTATACTTGTACTACGAAACTTATACTTATATAGAGGTACTCGGAGGTACCATGTGATCTTTGGCTAATCAAGACAGACACTATAATTATTCTGGAATATGAGATATATGTACTAAATATAAAATACACACTGATCAGTTCGGCTAGAACCCAGAAGGACAGAGGAAGATGCCTATTAGGAAAACAAGTCTACAAAGATATCGACTGGCTTAGTCCCATTCGTCATTACATCACCTTCAGTTCTTATGGGACAGGTCATCAGTTCGCACAATGATAACAACAAGCCGCCTTCAGCCCTTATAGACCACTGCTTCTTGCATAATGAGTACAGCCATTCGCCCTTATAGTTTCTTTATCCACTTAAGGTTTATGTGCATGAAACATAAACAAATGACAAGTATATGCAAATGATTCAAATGATAAAAGTACATTTCATGACATGATATGAGAATATGAAGACTTCGTAAGTATGTGATGATATAAACAATGACAAGTACATGTTGATAAGAACAAGAAGAAAATGTAAATGACCCGAAATGAAACATGATAGCGATAAGAAAGAATAAGATTGCATAAGCATGTGTAAATTATATGTATGGAATATATATAAGCATGTGTAAATGACAAGTATAGAATATGACATAAGTATATGATGTCATGTCCTCTGGTTTCCTCTTTTATACCTACACAGATGAAAACACCCATGCTAAGCTTTACGCTTAGTGGGAATAACTCGACGAAATTCATACCCGATTCGGCAGTCATGGATAATCGTGCGGCTCGCATTACAAACCCCACTTTCATCTATGGTACAATCAATCTTGTCTCTAGTACGCTTGCCAACTAAACTATCTCAGAATTCGGGTATCATTTTCCTAAGCATTTTCTATCATTAGCTTCAGTTGAAGCATATTCATTTGTCGTTGAATTCGACGGACCAGAAGCAGATCAATCCAAAGGATTAACGCTTTCAACTGTTTCATCTATAACTTTCTACAATGGATCCATCTAGACAATACACAAAACAAGGACATCCGTATTAGGCCAACACATTACTATGTAGGTTCATCCTTAATTTAAGACTACTTCAGAAATGCCTAAACCTAGGCTCTAATACCACTAACTTATAGCACCCCTTCTCCGATCCGACCCGATTGGGGGTCTAAACCGAATCTGGGATGCTCTGATACCACTAACTTGTAACACCCCTAACCCGACATCAGGTGTCGAGCAAAGGTGTCATATTTTTTATTTTTTTTTATGTTTTTCTATTATAAACTTATAAGCTTGCCTTTAAACTTGTTTATTTATAATGTTAAACATATGTGTTGTGTCCTACTCATTTATTATTACTAGTCTAAGCAGTCAAACAGTTATATGATAAGGGACTGAATTTTTTTAAGGGGGGAGAGTTGTAACACTCCAAATTATGCCCTAACAATTTTATAACATGTTTAAGGTATAATAAAAGTAAAAGTATATTTTTCCAGAATAAAATAAACAAGAACCCGAAATTAATACAAAAGTTAAAGGTAAATTAATAATTTACCAATTCAAGATCCAAGGGTCATAATTTAATAAGTTCATATGCCAAAGTAGGAATATGCATAAGTTAAATTAAGAGTAATAGAGAGTTGGAGGACCAAAGAGTAATAAAAGAAATATATTGTGAATGAAATAAGAAGAAAATCAGGGAAGAGACAAGTCGCTTCTGAAGGAGTGAGAGAAGTTTCCTCCTGACCTGGATGGTCAAGGATGCTCCAAAAGAGAAAGTTGAAATAAAAAGCGATAAAGATCAATAGCGATAGCACCAAAATAAATATCTCATCGCTACCTTGAGAAAGAGAGAAAAATGTATAAGAGAGAAGAGAAGAGAAAGGAAGTTAAAGAAGAAGAGAAAAGAAAAGAAGAAGAAGGAAAGGGAGTTAAGATCACATGTATGGATGCTACGAATCAGGTATGAACTACGAATATTTGTATGGAAGTTCAGGGTCAGCAGAACCTGGTCCAACCCTAAACTCGTTGAGTCATGGTAAAACCCTAGTTGTGAAACCCCGAGAAAATCCAATTTTTCTGAATAAGCGGCAAAATGGTAATTTCGGTCAAAATTCGGAATTTACTATCTTGATGAAGCTAGAAATGCATTTCACCATTGGAATCGCTCTAAATCTTAGCTACCACATTGAATTTCATCGACTTGAGACAATCTAATTTCACGCTTTTAAGCGCACCTGTAGAAAGTGACACTTACACCTTGTGAGTGGCTTGCTTACGCGCCTACACATGTCAATCGCTGGAGCAAGTCAAACATTGAGCTCAAGTGGCTCACATGAGACACAAGGGCATCATGCCATTGGGTGAAAATCTCAAAGTAGAGGATAAGGATACGGTGTAACCTACGGCCACTTAGAGTTCGACATGCGGCATGAGAGGACAAGTCACTTGTCCCAATCTTAACCCAAGCTCTCCCAACCTGCTTGGCATAAAATGTAGTAGTGCTGGAGCAGAGAGTAAGGTGGGATTTCTTAGAGAGAAGTTTTACCTTCTCTGGGACTCCCTACGCATCGACCCCGTCTGCTTCCTACGACAAGAAGCAAGTTGCTCCCCACTCGCAGCGCCACGCGCTGCAGATCGACAGTGAGTTTCACAAACCCAGAAGGTAGGGATTTCTCCTACTTGATTTTACCCTTGCTTAAGTGTCGTGTTAATGCTCAGTCGCTTTAAGGCCGTGAGGAGTTTGAGCCATGCCTAGCCCCAAAACTGGACCGAATCGTTGAAGAGTTTTGAACCCGTTTGACAAGGTAGGACCTGCTTTTTGGTGGTTGTGTGATAATTTATGCATTAAATTATGTTTCAGGCGAGGCCTAAACGGCCCACGACGTTTTCACAGAAGTTTAACCATGTTCGATGAGATGGCTACCCAATGACGCCTCCCAGAACGCCCGCTTCAAATCGCTAAAAACAACCCCTGGGCTTGCATTGGTCGACTAAAACGTCCATGTGTTTATTGCATGTTATTGCTATGATGAATGACTTGAATCAGAATTCAATATGTTAACGCATGGAATTGATGTGTTAACATGATGTGGTACTTAATTTATGTTGATATATGCATGTAAATATATTAGGCATGAATGGTTTGGAAATGACATAATGCATTCCATATGCACTGGACACCCTAGGATATTAGGAGTGAGTGCATGACATGAAATTGAAAGAAAACGAAAATGTTTTAAGTAAAGGAATTTCGATAAGATTTTCTCCTAAAGAATTGCCTGAGGAGTTGTCCAAACGATCACTTCGTGACGAGACCATGACTGCTTCTGAGAAATATCCAAAGAATTCGAATTTCTGAGGGTACCCAATACTTTTACCGGAACTCTGTAGTGTTCTTCTAGAGCACAAAAAGCTTTGTTTTGAAAATCGTATTTTCTCGCTTGGAAGAAGTGTGAGGAGCTCTGGGTGAGGACTCGAGACATGGACGCACGCATATCTGGCAGTGTCACATATTTTGCTGGCGTGTTTACATCAATCATCGATGTGCACTTGTGTGGGGAGTAATCCATTTAGTGGTAATCGACTCACTGGAAATCGTCAAATTCTATCGGTGAATATTATTTCGTGTAATAAAGGAGCGATCGAAGGCGACACTCATTAGAGGCCATTTTGAGTAGCAGACTCGTCATATTTTTGACATTGTCATTTTGTATAAATATGTATTAGAACAGATATTTTAATATATGTTCAGACAAGAGTGTAATCAACTCAACCATGTAATATAATCGTTGATATGTTTTGATGAGTATGACGTATAGGCCAATGTGGCCATTTTTGTTTGTAGTGTAAAGGGTCTCTGAATACAAGATATATAGATTTTTCAAGTGGGCTGACAGGTTACTAATAACTGACACCCCGGTTTTCGTGGGCATCACACTAGTTGTATAAGAGGAGCATGGATCCTTCCTTTTGGGTATGGATTCTAGTATGAATTTGAGTATGAAGTCTAGTGTTTTTGCTATGAATATTTGTATAGAAAGTATGTATACACTGCTTCGAACCCTCTATTTTGTGTATGTCATTTTGAAACTCCCAAAATCATTGCTGTGGTTTAGCCGAGGAAGAGCTCTAAGGCCTCTTATATATGTGTTTTCGGGAAGGGTCCTGCTGTAAATTAACCAAGAAAATTTCCCTATTTTTGATCATAGGAATTAGATGGACCTTAGAACTGGTTTTTGGAAAAGAAATAAAGGAAATTTTGCAGTGAGTCCTTCAAGTAAATTGTAGCCACATAAATGAAATTGATGTTAGATTCTCAATTTCACCTGGACTCCTGTACTCTAATTTACGGTCCATTACTCTAACAGCCTCGCTTAGGCTAAGTCAAGGCACCGGGCCGGGTTTGACTACGCAGACCTCTAACTTCTGAAGGTCATATAACTTCTTTGTCTCAACCTGTTTCGTGTTCTTGGACTCTATGAAAGCCCATTGAAGAAAATTCCATTCATATGCATGGAGGATATTAGTGAGCTCAACTAAATACCACACTAGTGTCGCCGGTTGGTTTGATCACGCAGACCTCTTCACTGAAGGTCATAACTTTTTCGATGAACCCGCTTCGTGCATTCTGCACTCTATTAACATAACCTCGCTGAAATATAGGTTTTTCCAGTCAACTCCTTAAGGATTGACTAGTCATGTGACTCTCCAATCTTCGAACTATTAACTTCTTTCATGCCAACTCAGCTGCAGCCTCGAGTCTATGAAAATTCCATTGAGTCAAGAATCCATCTTTATATCACCTACTATCCTCCACAAGAATATGGCTGGAATCCTGACTCAATGGGCTTTCCATAGAGTCCAAGAACACCCGAAACGGAGTTTGAACGAGAAGAAGCATGGACCTCCGAAGTCGAGGAGGTCACACGACAACCGCCCGAGCTGACTCGACTAGCTGTTGACCTGACCTGATGAGCTGACCACCTCGGATGAGCTCACCTACTTCATCCTCCACAGCATATGAATGGAATCTTGTCTACCGGGCTTTCCATAGAGTCTAAGAACATTTGAAACCCTGAAGTTCGAATCAAGAAGTATGACCTTCCAGTTAAAGGTCACACGTAGTCAAACTCCACCGAGTCAATTCCTACCCCGCTGCAGCTGACCTAACCCCGCCTCGAAAGCCGACCCGACCTACCGAGCTCACCTCGGGCCGCCTCCACGTGCATATGAATGCAATCTTAAATGTGCCGGGCACTATCGTGAGTGTCGTCAAGACTAATTAGAGAGTACCAAAAGTACTATACGTGCCCCGCCATCGCAATGTGAGGTGCCATGCCATTCAATATCCGGTCTTTGTAAGGCCCTACAATTATATGTTGCAGAACTTACTATATTACCGAGCCTAATTGCTTTTTCATGATTTCTGACCTAATATGGGTTCCACTTTTAAATAAACAAGAACCCGGAATTAATACAAAGTTATGGGTAAATTAGTAATTTACCAATTCAATCAAGGGTCATAATTTAATAAGTTCATATGCCAAGTAGGAATATGCATAAGTTAAATTAAGAGTAATAGAGAGTTGGAGGACCAAAGAGTAATAAAAGAAATATATTAGAATGAAATAAGGAAGAAAATTGTGGAAGAGACAAGTGGCTTGAAGGAGAGTGGCGAAGTTTCCTCCTGATTTTGACTGGTCAAGGATGCTCCAAAAGAGAGAAAAGCTTAAATAAAATGGGAGTAAGACAATGCTGATAAGAATAAAATAAATATCTCATTAGATCTTGAGAAAGAGAGTAAAACGTGATTGTAGAGAAGAGTAAAGAGAAAGGAAGAGTTAAGAAGAATACAGCTATAAAAGAAAAGAAGAAAGAAGGAAAGGAAAAAGAAGATCACAGGTATGGATGCAACGAATTGTGTATGGAACTATGAATATTTGTATGGAAGTCTAGGGTTTAGTTAAGAACTCATCCTAACCCTAGACTCGTTGAAAGTTGGGTTGGTAAAACCCTAGTTGTATAAGAGGAGTATGGGATCCTCGTACGGATTCTAGTGCATGAATTCTGTGTATGGAATCTTGAGTATGGAAGTCTAGTGTTTTTGGTATGAATATTTGTATGTAGCATGGGATACATGGTTTGGAACCTCTATTTGTGTATGGTTTGGGTTTGGAAACTCCCAAACCTTTACTTCTTGTTGTGGTCAGCTAGAAGAGCTCTCGATTCCTATATGTGTTTTGGGGAAGGGTTTGGTCTCCACTTGAACCAAGAAAATTTCCCTATTTTTGATCATACCCATTGGGAAAGACCTGTAACTGGTTTTCAAAGTGTAATAAAGGGAATTTGCAGAGTCCTCTAGGTAATCTTGTAGCCACATCAATGAAATTGATGTTAAGTTTAATTTCAATTTGGACCACTGTAGCCTGCTATGGTCTGTTTACTCTTAATGTACTCTTCGCCTCGGGATAGTCGTCGTTTAGGCTGGGTTTGACTAAGGTGACCTCCAACTGGAAGGTCATAACTTCTTCGTTCAACCTGCTTCGTGTTCTTGACTATATGGAAATCCCATCAATAAGATTTCATTCATATTCATGTGGAGGACATTAGGTGAGCTCACCAGTTATCTCAATGGCCGTCAGTCATCTCGACTGGGTTTGACTACGTGTGACCTCCAACTTTGAAAGGTCATAACTTCTTCGTCCGAACTCCGTTTCAGGTGTTCTTAGACTCTATGGAAATCCCATTGAGTCAAGATTCCATTAATATTCATGTGGAGGACATTAGGTGAGCTCAACCATGTCAACTCAGCTCGGCCAGATTTTTCCAAGTCAACTCGGCTAGGATTGACTAGTCAGCGTGACTTCCAATCGGGACCTGGCCATAGGCCCTCCGTCCAACTCCTCGCTTCGTGTGTTCTTAGACTCTATGGAAACTGCCTTGAGTCAAAAATCCATCCTATATATTTTGATAAAATTTGAACCAATATTAGGTCCAAAAATCACTAAAAATGTGAGGTAACAAAAGGTCTTCTCCAAGGCACCTAGTGATGTGTGGGCCTCGATTGTCACGCATCAGCCTGAGCCCTCCTGTTTCCTCTTCTCTGCACTCTACATAGATGAAAACACCCATGCTAAGCTTTACACTTAGTGGGAATAAATCGGGACGATAACCACAAGCTATCCCACTACACATTTACATATACATATAACATATCATATACTTATGTCGATTCTATACTACATATACACATGCTTATTTATATTCCATACATATAATTTACACATGCTTATGCAATCTTATACTTCTTATCATATCATGTTTCATTTCTCGTGTCATTTACATTTTCCTTCTTTGTTCTTATCAACGGTAATTTTTGTCATTGTTTACATATCATCACATAGTAATGTTATGTTTCACTATGTTATGTCATGTATTTTTAACATTTTTTAATCATTTGCATATACTTGTCATTTGTTTTATGCTCTCATGTCCGTATAAACCTTAGAAGTTGATAAAGGAAACGGTGTGGTCTCGAAGGCGCTGTACTCATAATGTACGAAATGCTGGTCTTATAAGGGCCCGAAGGCTTATCATCAGACGACAACGACCATCTTATATGTACCTCAAGTGCACTGGCAGACACAAATGCAGACAATGACCATCTATAAGGGCCCAAAGGCTTATAATGACTCCAACTGGGCCAATCGATCAAGATGTCACAGACGTTTTTCCTAATAGCATGCCCATCTATCCCTCTATCATGTCTCTAAGTGTACAATCCATGTGTATTTTATATTCACATATATCTCATATTCTCAATAATTATGGTTATCCTGAATCATATGCAGCAGTACAATCATTTATTCGAATCTTTGCATTTTTCAGATTTCACATATAACAACTTATATACATATATGTGCTTATAGAAAACTTATACTTGTTCCGATCTCCCATAAGAGTTATAGAGCTTATATTTATACGGAGGTACTTATACACGTACTTGTACTTCTATCTATCTGACATTGTTCGGGACTTCCAAGGTTGCAGGTAGTTTATACTCTTATACTGAGGTACATATACACGTACTTGTACTTTTATCTATCTTATACTTGTTCAGATCTCCCCTAGGAGTTACAGAGCTTATACTTGTACTACGGAGCTTATACTGTATCACTGAGTTTATACTTGTACAAAGGTACCCGTAGTACTACAAATCTTACACTTTGTATGCAGGTACTTTAGGGTACTACGTGAGCGCTATATTTCTATACGCAGGTACCAGAGGTACTACGTAACTTATACTTAAGTAAAAAGTGCCCATAGGTACACTTTCAGAGTGCAGAACGATGTACATTGCTTTATTCTTATCTTATTCACCCTATCATATAACTCAAGCCACTACTTAGACCAGCATTTGGCCAATGAGTAGACATTAAAGACAATAGGTACCTGCAGGTACGATAAAGTATTGAGGTGTCGTAGCACAAAGCAAGAATGCCGAAGCACTGATAAAGAGTGCCGTCGCACTAATGTAGAGTACCGGCACTAAATGTGTCGCTACACTATTAGAGAGTGCTACATCGCACTAATCAAAGAGTACCAAGTACTATACGCAGTTCACCACGAATGTATGTGCCATGTCATTCAATATCTCGGTTTTAGGTAGTCTTACACTATATGTTTCAAGAACTTACTATATTACCAGAGATATGACACCTCCGTCGACACTTGATGCCAGTCGGGTAAGGTTAGTTGTATCAAAGCATCCCGATTCATTCGACCCGCCTTAACGGCTCGACGTGAGAAAGGGTGTTACATTGTTTGTTTGTTTATATGCCTATAAAAAAAGGTCGAAGAAAGCGACATAAGCCTATCAGTATTTGATGGATGTTTTAAAGACTAAGTTCATAAGGGAACTTTTGGTCGCTTTAGGAAGAGATGGGAATGAACGGAATTTTCTTATAGCATAAGCCAGGAAAAGTGAAACAAACTCGAACTTAGAAGTTAGTTTCTAACATCGCTGAAAGGAGAGTCGGAATTAGAGATGGGAGTGAATTTACTTTCATATCATATAAAAGGTAAGTGATAATTAAATTGTATTTTCTATTTATTCATCTTTATGTATGAAGTGTTTGAATTTATTTATATGTTATTTGTTGCGTTCAATGTGTGGGATTGGGTTAATATTGTTATTGATGTATGTCCTGGGCCTAGCAGAGATGGTAAGGGTATGCCATATATTTGTTAATTAGTCTAAGGAACATGGGGAAGGAGAGATGAAGAGGCAATTTTGGAAGGCAACTTGGTTTACCTTTGAAGAAGAATTTGTAGACAACATGAGTCAGCTTGGAGATTTTAGTTCAAATGCTACAAAGGATTTGATGAACTACCCACCACACACATGAGTAAGAACCTACTTTAATGGTAGATGTAAGCCATAGGCACTGGATAATAATATGGGGGAAAGCTTCAAAGCATGGATCCTAGAGACTAAATATATGCCAATTAGGACAATGTTCGACTTTATAAGGAAGAAAGCTATGAATAGGTTAGGTATGAAAGGTCCATTATGTGAAAAGTGGATTAATTCTTTTAATCCTAGCTATAATGAAGATTTTCATATCAACAAAGGGATAGCGGTGGGGTGTTTAGTGTTAATTAATGAAGATACATATGAGATTCAATAATGTGATGACACACACACTCGTATACTGGAGTAAGAACACATGTACTTATAAGGCATAATATTTAAGGTATTCCATGCCAACATGTTATATGTGTTTTGGTGCACAATAAACAAGAGCCAATGGACCATATTTCCACCTTCTATCACATTGACATGCATATGGTTGTTTTTCAGTTTAAAATAATGTCATTGAGAGGCAAAGGGTTCTACAAAATGGATCAATATCTCCCAACTGAGCCACATCCTCTGGAAAAGAATAGAGGAAGGCCAAAGAATAAAAGGAGGAGGGAAGAGAATGAGAAAAGACTATAACAAATTGGCACCAAACTTTCAAGAAAAGGGGTACATGTTACATGCCGTAATGTAGCAACAAGGACATAATAAATGTTGTATGTTTATATATGCAGGCTATGGTAGTAGGTTTAGTTTATTACGATAGTAGATTTGTCTAGTATGGTAGTAAATACTATTTAGGACCAATTTGAAGCTTCCATAACCTTAAATCTTATCTAACTTCATCTTTCTACAAATATGTGATAAAATTTCCTCATTTTCAAGAACTTAACACAATGGAAAATCAACTTGTGAATTAAATATTTATCATTGACATTGTGGAACAATAAAACAAACATCCTAATGAAAAACCAACCAAATCAAATAGACAGTAATAAGAAGCCTTACCAACAAAGAAGAAATACAGATGGGGAATATGGATCAAATGAGAAAAACAAAGGAGAACCAAAAATTGTAAATCTTTACAATGAGGGAGGAAGAAGCAACCAAGGGGGACACAAGATTGGTTGGAACAAGGGGAGGAGGGACGATAGTGGGAGGATTGGCTGGAGGTCTTCTCCTCTTGTCAAACCCCCAATCGGGTCGAGTTGAAAGAATAAATGGAGGAGTAAAGGGAAGAGATAAATGAAAAGTATTTTAGGGTTTTTTTTTTTTTTTTTTTGTGAGTTTTGACTTTTTAACCAAAAAGCAGTAACTTTTTGGTAGGGTGTACTAACCATCCTAACAGCCTTTCTTGACCACTCATGGTCAATATAATTTGTATGAATGTATGCAAATCCTATTTGTGTCCATCAATCAACTGTTCTTAAAGCAATTGGGTGTAATCAGTAAGGTTTACACTTACAGCTTACGACCCGTTCAAGAAGCCCTAGTGAAAATAATTCTGTGGCTCTCGACCTTTGATTCCTCCTTGATCATCACCCAATATGAAAAAAAAAAAAAGTCCAGCACCAATATTGTTGCAAGATAATAAATAAACAAGTAATCGAAAATGAATATGCTCTATGTTCATAAATTTGATCTATAAAGATCCTCATAATCATACTGATAGATGCTGATGTCTATGATCCTGTTAATGGGCAGCAGTTTCCTTTAATCAGGGACTGAAGTAATATAAGACGACCCTTCTTTCTTCAAATGGGAAAACTTGTAGCCAGAAGCCATAAAATTAAGAAATTCATCTTTGTTCCTTGAATCTGTAATTCAGGATTACTCAAACGAACTACTTGATTTATAATTTGATATATTTGGTTAAATACCCTTAAATACTCAAAATTTATAAATCAAACATTCTCCATGTTTTTTCTTGAAAATTAATCTATTTTGTATAAAGATAAATTTTTCCATTTCATTTATTTACATGTATATTTTAAAATAAGAGTTATTCTTATAAGAAAAGGAGTGACACACATTTAACCATTCAAAAAACAGATCACATTTAGTCTTACTGATTGAGTTGATTGGAGCAGAGTTATCAAGAGCCTGACAACTTATTCACCCCTCAATAAATTTAAAATAGTAAATAAACCTAGGTCTTGTTCGTTTAAATGATAACCTGTGCCTTTCAGTAGCTAATTATAAATTACTTATTATATTCATACAATTTATATAACATATATGGTTTCAATTTCAAGATTTACTTTTTTTTTATTGGGTAAATAAAGGCACATTAATTCATTTTGGTATTAAAAGACTACGCAATATAATTCTATATAAATTATTAGTGACATTGTATTTAGCTAAGTATATTTTTGTTTATTTATATCATTTCTACAAGTTTTCAAAAGTATTTTCAGCGTATTTCAAAGATTCGTAATCATCGCTTTACCGAGTATTTCGATTCTGAATCGTATCAACATTTCCTCAATATCCGTAAAATTCAAATACCAATATATCTCCGCTTCTTACCGATATTTGATCCTCTATAATTTATCAAATATTATTCTTAAATTTTATATTTTATTTAGAGGATCATTTTTAAAAAACGTCACCATACAAGACTCTTTTAGCCTTCAAAATCATTTTTGTAACTATACAAAACCGTCATTTGGAATAAAAATCAATTTTATACATTCAATAGTAATATGTTTTTTTCATAAATTTGTCCTGACCTCGAACTTAAACCCTTTCCCGGCTCTAAGTCACTTGAGCTTGGTCTTATTTTCTAAGTCAGTATATATATTTAAAGTGTATTTAATGATGATTTTATTCAAAATATTTTAGCCAAATTATTCTTGAAATTTTGAAAGTATTATAAATGATTTATCAATTTTTTAAAACATGTTCTCTAAATTTGGTCATGACTTATTTATTTTAACATATTTTTATATTGGCTGTAGTAATCCTCAAACCTTTAAGACTATTTATAGGAACCCAAACCTCAAGAATTGATCATCATCATCCTGCAACGACCAACATCAGGTGAATTCACAAATCCAAATATCCATAATCAGTTGGACAAAACACCATAGCCAGATTATATAAAAATAGTAATAGTAATTAAAGGATTGAATTGTTACAAGATATCCAGAGTTACATGCATGGCCGCATGGGCTTTGACCTGGCTGCTGCTGCTACACTTCTAAGAATCCCAAACAACTGAAAACTGATTAATTAACCAAAAACAAAGACCCTCTAAGGAATTTTTGGTGTTTCTATACTGAAATTTTGAAAAAGACAGACATGAAGAAAGCCTTGTCTGGCTATACCAAATAATTATTAGCAATGACTTTTAATTCTCTCTATCTAACTATATCTGACATAGAAAGCCTAAGAACAAAAATGCTTTGTGAGGGGAAAGGAAAATATTTTCGACTGATAGGAACTATAATTCTCTGAATTCAAGATCATCTTACTATTATGTCTGTCTTCTCAACTTCTGCTTGAGAGTGTTGAATCTTTCTCGTGAATATTGTCTTGATGCTTTTCTCCCAGTCTGTACTAGCTCTACCATCGTAGAGTAAACTCAGAAGCTTATGCACCCATCCTGTAATCTTTAAATAAGTTACTATCTTGTATCGATGAAATTATGAATCAAAAGGATAGAAATAGGCTGGAATTGGTGGGCAGGTGTATTAGAAACAAGATAAACGATGTTATAATCATATTATTGAAATAAATGCTTTGGCCTTTTTTTTCTTCATGGACAATTAGGATGATTCGGCCTTGAGAACAGGAACTGACATGAAAAATATAGGACTACTATTGTAGAAAATGTTCAAGACTCTACAAAGACGATCGAGAAAGACAAGAAAGATTATGAATTTAAGTTCTGAACAACCCATGGAATTTTTATTAGCCATAGGATGAGGCTTCCAATGAAACGAAACAGCCAGGATACCAGGAAAAATTTATGCAAATGAGAATTTACTAGTAAATGACCTATCTTGGTGACTAAGTGTTTGACGTACCAAAAACATGATATAATTAATGGCCACATAGACCTTATCAGTGTTTGCCATGCATAATGGCATTTGATCACTTCCTCAATATCACTGGACAGTTCTCAGCTAAGGCTTGTATCTCTTCAATCTCTATGTAACCACTCTGGTTTTGATCAGCAATGCAAAAGCCTTTGCAGAAAAAAAGTGGTCCTCATTTGTCATAGCTTGACGGAATTGAGTGCTACAAACTCTGATAATCTAGAGTTCCGTCCCATCATGATCAGCCTGTTGAAACCATGTTAACTAAATTAGTAAGACCTGAAACCTAATAATGCATGAAGTTTTATAGGTAACAAACTGTAAAACTTAGAAGATTGGCTAATAGTAGTTTGAAGTAAAAGGTTTAGCAACTGAAACTAAGAAATAACCTAAATATAAATTTTTTGTGTCCATTGAATGTATGGGTTTGCACCATTTTAAGAGCTTAATCCACAGTCAAGAGAAAAGAGAAGCTCAACAATTTGAAACCCCATAATCATGACCATTTGACACTTCATTTTTTCAAAAAAACTGGGTTCATTATTCTGCTCTTCTGAACATTAGAAGAATATATACCTTCACTTCTGATCCTAAGTGTTTCAAGAGAATGATCTTCTACCAGCTTGCCTTAAAGAGGGTATAATGTGATGAAGTTACTTTGTTCTTTCAATATTTCAACCTTATTAAATTAGCTCAAGGTGATGACGGGCCAGGCTTTACTGAAAGATCCTTTTCTTAGGCGACCATTGAATGACCAAGGGCCCTAGGGGGCTTAAATTTACTACATTTAGGCAAAGTACTAGGCTCTTAAGGAAGCTCAAAGCCTCCTTCTATCATGAGTTTAGTATACCATTCATCCACCACTCATATTTTCATGAAATTACGGAAATGTTAGTTTAGTTTTTGGGGGTGGTGGACACATCCTTAATATGGGTGGCACATGTAACAGGTCACTTGATCAGCCTCACGAGCTGAAGATCTAGTCTGGAACCACGTGTCGTCCTTTTGCAACCCAATCTGCTTCATTTATCTTGCCTTTTGTTGACATCCATCATTTCAAATGTCTCCTTTATTCCAGCAATTTCCTCCCAGATAGATACTCTGCCACCACCTGTACTACAAAAGTCCACCTATTAAAATAGCTTGCTAAGACATGTGGGCTGAAACTGGAGAAATAAGAGATAAAGAACCCATCACAATTTTTCTCTTTTTAGTAGTCGGTAATTTACTAGCCAGTTAGAAACATTAATTGCATATTTCTTTGAGCTTGTTCATGGAAACTGCTTGAGCCTTTGCCCTCACAGAGACTCACCAAGAGAAACATTGGGGACTTCTGGCATCTTGTGTACCATGGGGTGATCTGCATTCATAAAGAGTAGGAAATTTTCATCCTAATTTGTACCTTCTTTGGGGTAAGAAGAACTCTCTAATAAATATGACGAGAACCAACTCAATATCAATGGCATTTACCAAGCACTTGGTTGAGCTGTAACATCGCTTTTGAGGGTCTGGTTCAAGCATTTTCCTCACCAGGATCTTTACTATCAGAGACTTTAGCCAAGGGTCTCTTAAAATTAACAACTGCACTGATAATTGACTTGGTTATCCCTGTCTCGGTTTCCTTGCAAGAAGCATAATGGAATTTTTACTAGAATCCAAAAATTGTAAACTGAGAACCAAATGTTTGTGCACCAAGAAGATATTTGGGATCATCATCAAAATAGAGAAACAAACTTGCTCTGGGAAAGGTGGCACCCGCAAAGTAAAATGTATAAGATAACTCCCTGCACTCCAGACACACATCAATCTCTGGACCATAATGATGTTTCAGAACCTCAGAGCCATGTGTAATAAGGGACTACCTTACTATCTCATTAAATCTGCTCACCTATATATAGGAAGTGGCAAATTTTAAAGAGGATGAAATTTTAAAAAAGAAAAACCAAAAGCCAAAATATCTTAAAAAGAATTCTGAAATACAATGGTAGTACCTTGTTTAAAGATCACGACAACCCAAAATCAATTATCTTATGGGGGCAGTTTCCTCCCAGTTTGCAAACAGAAAATTCTCTGGTTTGAGATCATGCATCACCCATGCTTGTAACAAATCTACAGCAAGTGAAAAGATACCAGTAATGCTTCAGCATGCAGAAGTTAAATTGTAAGTGACTATTATCAATCACCAATAGCAGAGAGAGAGAGATTTTGCAGATAGAAAACCGACATCTTTTGCAACGGAATTGCACATCTAGTTGAAATCAATATTTCCTTCAGCAAAGTGAAATAATGAGTGGAAAGAATATATAATCCATCAAAAAAGATGGATATTCTTTTCTTCTTTCTGGTGGGAAGAAGAACAAACAAAGAAAATTAAAAGTCTAAAGAGATTGATGATTTTCAATTTTTCTGTCACGAAAAACCAAACCATTTCTCATTTCCACCGCTAAGTAGGTCTGAGTTTCACGAGATGAAACCTGAATAATAGAGCCTCACCCCCACCTCGGCTAAGACTAGTACACCTATTAGCTCCAATTTTTAGAACATTTCCATTTTGTAAAGGACCAAGAAAAAAAACACACAAGAAATTGTTTCATCCCTTTTCCTTCCTTTCCTGAAGCAAACAGAAGGGAAAATCAAACCATGAAGAGGTAACAAAAATCAAAACAACACTATTAGCATCAAATTCAGCTATCAAAACATTCTCAAAAAATTAAGCAAAATACAAGAAGCTGTTAAGCGAAAATATATTTCAGTAAAGGACCATAGACATCAACATTCATAACTATATCAGTTCTAGAAAAATGGTCTAATACATAAGAATATCCTATGATAAGAAAGCCCAGAAGTGCCAATTTTCTTGAAAAGAAAGGGCTCTAATGCTGGTTTTTCTTGTTCTATTTTCTAATACTATATGGGTGTATTTTCTAATTATATATATATGTGCATAAAGTAATTAATTTAATCAGTAACACATTCATATTCAATATTCCCTTTAAAAATCTCATTATAGAATACATCCATGTCAATTCATTATATAAAACTTACAAATTGATCGAAAGAAAAATTTGATATAATTTCCTGGCTTAGTGTCCATTTGGATGCACTCTTGTTTTTACCTTTGGATCAGAGCAAGTCAGGCAATTTTAATAAAACACAAATATCAATAATTAATAACTTGTTTGAAATTAGTAAGGGATAGTCTAGTCCCACCTGTGATTAAGGTAATTAAATTAATAACCCTATGAACTGATATATAACATTCTACAAACTAGAGGTCCAAATAAAGATGAAATTAATAACTGATGTCCATAAAAAATAGAAAACAATCATACTGTCTGTTTTAGTTGTCTTTACACTTAAGTCTTTATCCAACTCTTTTGCCTGTACAGTATCAAGTTTAGTCTATAGTTTCAAAATAAATTTAAACTCTCTCTGTCCTATCCTTAACTGATACAATGTTATATGTATATCTCAGTTAGTTTTCTTTCATATATAAAGTATAATAGTCTCTATATAAACAAATACTATGAAGTAAAATAATAAATTTGTTTTAGTCCCAAGAATAATATTTTTATAGATTTTACCTGCTGTTTCTTTTAGATAGTGTAGACCCCAAAAATTAGTGTTTCGGTTATTTACTATATTTTATTTGAATGATAATCATTGAGAACTTTAGCCTATTTTACAAGATGACACATGGAAGCATTTGAGGGTTTATTTTAGGTTAGATGGTATGTTGTTATATGTGAAAATCATTTTTTGTATGTGTGATCTTGGAGTAGATATGAGTATATAAACAAGAAAATCTTCTTCATCCATATGTTGAAGTATCTATTCATCTTAAACTTCATCGAATCTATCTCAAATTTGATATCTTTGCTCTACTCAACACTAAAACTCCTATAAGCTTCCATAGAAATTTCCAACTAGTTAGATTTTCAGAGATCTGAGACTGCTTGAGATTTTAGTTGGAAAGTTATACTGCTTAGAACAAGTAGATTTTGAAATCATCATTTTTAAACAGTGAGCTTTCGTTCTTCCTGAATTCCACCGTTGGATTGTTCTCGAAATTTGGATATGTTTGATAACATTGATCTACAATTCAAATGGTGACAGTTAATGGTTCAAGAGAGTTATAGCAAGTTTGAACCAGTAGTTATAGAATTAGTTTCAATTTCAAACGATTTCAGTGTAAGATTTCAATCTTTATTCAACCGTTAGATCGCTCTGAATTTTGGGAAAAAAGCTTGAGATAAGACATGTATCTAGATTATGAACGGTGCAGATTGTGTTAAATATTTTGCTCGAGATTTGTACTCAGCCAGTGCTGTTTTGAAATCGGTTTCCAGTTTCTAAAAGTCTAGAAGCTGCTTCTCTTTGAAACTGTCTGCTAGACTAAATTTGTTCTGAGGCAGTTGATTGAATATACTGATCTACAATCTAAATGGTGTAGATTGTGTTTAAATATTTCGCTTGAGAGTTATGTTATTTGTTCCAGTAATGTTGAATTAAGCTCTCAAATCTCAAACACTTAAAAGTTTTCAACTTCCATCAATTGTTAGATCATTTTGAACTTGGGTATGTTTAGATAACATAGATTCAGAGTCATAAGAATCAAAGATTTTGAAGTTTAAATATTTTGTTTGGATTTATATCATTTAGAATGAAGTAAAGCTTTTTGAACAGTTTCAGCCTTATATATCGTACTGCCTCCCATCTGAACATTGGATTGTTCTGTAATTTTAGATATGTTTGACTCACAATGATCTGATGACCTAATGGTGCAGATTTGTGCTGAATGATTTGCTTGAGAGTTGATATGAGTTAATCTAGTTAGCTTGATTACTTCACTTCAAACAATTTCAGTGTGTTTGACCTTATTCATCAAGTACTGCTCTGGTATGTTCAAATGTTACGATTCAGATATGGGACTCAATGCAGACGCGTCTCCAAAATACTTTTGTCAAGCTGCACTGCCAAAGATACTTGAAACTATGCTCAACAAATCACCTGGCTTCAAACTGTATAACTCTCAAAACGAAATATTTAAATAATCTGCACCGCTGAATGTAGATTCACAAAGTGTGTCAAACAGTCCAAATTTTAGAACAATCCATTTTAATGTTAGAATTCAAAAGTTTAAAGCCTCAACTCCAGCCAAACAAAAACTATTTCCAAACCTTGTTCAAATAAGTATAAATCTCAAAAGTTATTTAAATACAATCTGCCCCATTCATAATCTAGATCATGTCTTTATCCTGCAAACATATCCAAAATTCAGAAACGACCTTAACGGTTGAATAAGAAGATTGTGTTCCATATCTGTCTGTTGAATGAAATCAATTCAGCAAACTACTGGTTCAACCACATAACTCCCTAAACAAATATTTAAACACAATCTACAATCATAGATTGTAAATCATCGTGCCATGTCAAAATATAATTCAAAGGTTCTAGAAACAACCATGTGAATGGCAGAGAATTAAAGTTTATTCCTTGAAGTCCTTCAAAATAAAAACCACTTGTAATCCATTGTTCTAATGAGTATAACTTCCTCAACTAAATCTTCAAACATGGGATCCTTAAATCTACTAAAATCTAACCGTTGAAATTCTATCGGGAAACCATAATAAAATTTGAAGTTAAGTACAAGATATCCAAATTTGAGATCGATCGGATGAAGTTTGATGATCTTATCGATAGCCTTAAGTTGAAGGAAGATTTCTTGTTCTTCCCCCTCCCAAAAAGATCCATCCCCCCTCAAAAAAAATGATTTCCCCACTCCTCCCATTTCTTTTCACACCATCCTAACCCAAAACCATGGCTCCCATGCCTCTCAAATGAGTCAAAAGTTCAATAATGTCATACAAAAAATAGCAAATAATAGAAACACTAATTTTGGATCTACAAATACGCCTTCGATAAAAAGCCACGTAAGATAACGACATGCTGCAAATACAGTTTAAACAAAAAACAAGAATGTTTGTGTTCTAATAACTCCTGTCAAAGTAACAAGATAGTGAACTTTAATAGCTTATAATAAACAAATAAAGTTTTAAAAACTATTTAAAAATAGGTTTTGTGGTCTAAATCTGTCTTTGCAAATATTTACATAAAGCATTTAGCCAGAAATAAAAAGCAAGCAAACCTAATGAAGACATTTTTGTCTATAGAAGGCTTTAGAAACAATCTTTCTGAAGAAGTTTCTTTAAAATTAATTATGCCGTATAAATAAAATGAAATATTAGTAATATTTCAGAGGTTTCTAAATATGTTTCTGGTGATCCATCGCACCAAATGAAAGTAGAAAGAACATTTGCCATATGAGAAAAGATCCCAGCTTCAAATCCTATCAAAGAAGCTTGAATATTTGAATCTGAAACAACTGAAAATAAGTTAAAAATTTGTTCTATTTTCAAGAATTAAAAACTGTTTTTATTTCTGAATTATGAGCTCTAGTCCAAAAGCTTTGTTTCTATTCTTCAAAACCAGCTGAAGTTGTTTTTGTTATAGAGAACATGGAGAACACAAAACATAAATACTTTTACCAAGCAAGTTTTTAGTATATTTTTATTTTTCAGAAAATTGTTCTTGAAAATAGGAACCAAGTTAAACTAAATCATGATGTTTTCCTTTTTCCTTAGAGAATATAAAATGTTTTAAAACAGTGTCAAACGACCTTAATATTATTAGACCAAATAACATCGCATTAGATGCATCGGTATAAAGTGTTTTAATTCTGCCTCACATTTCTCAGCAACCAAACGGAACACAAACAAAGCAAAACCAATCCACAGCATGAAATATGGGCCTGAGAAAAGGTGAGGGAGGGGAGGTGGCAGTTCAACCACAACTCGACAATCGTCCTGATGACATCCGCCGCCGCCCGCTCAGTGTAACGGCCCCTGGCAACAATCCTGTCGAACAATCTCCTCCGCCGCCTTCGCACAATTCCATCACGATATGAACGGCGTTCTGTCCCCAAATGTACCTTCAAACACAATGTTAGTATCAGGCAACCGCCTTAATCTTGACCTCTTCACAACCTCGATATCTACCGTGCCCAAGCTTTTCTCTGAGTGAATGATCAGGCAGCCATGTCACCGTGACTTCTCAGCAGAGTATGTCACCCAAATTTCCCTCCGTCGCTCCGACCTGCATTTGATTAGTTGTGATATTTCAATTCTAATTTGCGTCTTTCAGAACCGGACCTTTCTGCCCCGCTGATCCATGAACCGCATTGTAATCGATTAAATATGGGTTTTCTTTCTTCTTCATTGAACGAGGGATGTACAAATGAATCTCCCCATGACTAATTCCTCAAATCAATCAAACAGAAAAAAACCTGATGCTTTGAAGCAGGGAACAAGAAAAAGAGAATGTAGTTGGAGAAAATCTCCCAAGGACCGTGGAAGATTTTGGAAGAATAGAATTGTAAGATAAAGACAGAAATAGAAGAAAACAAAACACACCGATGATTTATTTTTATTCTTTGTTTTTTATTTTTCTGTTTGCCTTTCTTCTTTATGGGTAGATTTTCATCAGAGCAAATGAGAAATCTAGGGAACCTAGATGGGTGTGAATTTTTTTATGAAATGGCAAAACTGTTTAATTTTCAATGAAGACGAAACTACAATAGCCTTACCTCGCACTTTGAAGTGAAAATAATCTTTGCTTCATGGAAACGAGAAAACCTAAGAAAACCATAGATGGGTAAGGAAATGAGGAGGTTAGGGAAGGAGGAAGAAGGCGAAACTGTTTCAATAGGGTGAACCTGTCACGTCTGGGTTCACACCCAAAAGGGTCAAAACATCGTCCCAACCCTCTTTTCTCCTTCTCTCTCTCTCGCCAGATTTTCCCCTCAACACTCAACAACAACAGAGAGAAACACAGATACCCCAGCCTTCTTTTCTTTATGTGTGTCGCAAGAATGTTTCAGACTCCTTTTACTAAATTGCTTTTATTATTTCTGTTTATTTTAAGTTTTACTGTAAAATTTAAGTCATTTATATATATGAATAATTTGAAGGAATTCATATTTACAATTTGTTTTATCATATTTGAAAAGTATCAAAGAATTGTCCATTCTAAATTATTTGTAAATGGGATAATATGACGGATTATTGCATTGTAAAGTCATTAAGGCAATCTTTAAGTATTCTGTAGATGCTGATACATTTTTTATAATTTAGATGTATTGATAGAACTTTATTTCTAAATATTTTTATAAATTTTGACAGAATTTATAAATATTGATAAATTTTTATAAAAAATTGATAGGCTTTTATAAACTTAAAGAACTAAAATAAACTATGATAATTTAAGATTTGTGGCAGATTAGAGGTCATGAGCACTTAAGATTTGTATAAGCCTATCAGATTATGAGTTTATAAATTCCTGTCAAAATTTTTATAAAACTTCTTGTATAAAATATTTGTATCTTTATTATGATTTTATTTTTTAAACGATCATGATAATTTTAGTTCTACAATATCATATTTGTATGTAAATGATTAAAAAATAAATAATCATATGAATTTAGAACAATCATTTTTTTACTTTTAAGTCTTTAAAATATGGAAGAGTAAAAAAAATTATCTAATGTTAGGAATAGTATGAGTTTTACCAATAATTGATTCTTTTAGATCTCAATGCTAAGATTTAAAAAAATACTTAAAAAACTACACATATAACTTTTAGGAATGATTTGTTCTTTAAAATTATCTAATATGAGTTTAACTAGGAATAGAATATGAACTTCAATCATCAAAAATTAGAGCAAAATTCTTAAAATTAAATTATTATAATACAAATAGATTTTAAGGTTAAACTTTACCCTTAAAAAATTTTATTTTCTTCACTCACTGGTTTAAAAAGTCATTTCAAATCTTTCAAAAACGCAAGAGAATTTTAGTAATGTGGTGGGTATTTATACTTAAACTAAAAACTGTTTAAAAATAATTTAAAATCAAATATTATCAAATTCAATGACTTTTTCAATACCTTGAATATACTTTTTATAGTTATAAAGTTTGTAATTGAATACAACTTGTCTTTATGCTTTTAAAGCCTTAAAAAGTCTTAACTGATAATTCAGCTTGTTTTTTATGTTTTTAAAAGTCAATCCCATACATCATAATTTTTATATTCTTCAATTTCATTGAAGTCATTAAAAGTCTTAATCTAATGCACCTTAAGCCTTTAAAAAGTTATTTTTTGAAACAATAGCGAAAAAGCAACATTTAAAAAGAATTTTGTTGGTATTTATTATTAATCTTATTGACACACAACTGCAATTACAAAACACCATATTTAAAGAACATCCGCGCAACACTAATATAATGACTTAGCACAAAACCTATACATTTAAAAATTCTATAATGATTTTCAAAACATTCGCAAGAACTAATGATCTCGATTATAATTAACGTTTTATTCAATCTATATGCCGAAATAGCTCAAAATGTTTGCATTGCCAGAACAAATTGACAAAAGCCAACACAAACAATAAAATTGTTACAAAACAAGGTGAAAAAACATTTAAAACAAAATAAAATGTAGACTATTAACGACTTACTTTATCGATAAAAGGAAAATAGTAAGAAGATGAGCCTTTGATTATTGCCAAAAATCACTCCTAATCGGTATGGGTCTGTCCAAACAACCTGTCCCACCAAAACCATAATCTGAATGCAGCTCCTTATACTCGCAAAGCAGCCTATGGTTAGACTACATTATTCAAGTTTTCTAATCAAACTTTCTACCGAAGCCCAATATTCAATCATCACTAATCTCATTAATTCAACCATGAAGCCAAAACCCCAAGCTTTGAATTTTAGTGTGCAGTTGAGGGCATATTTTATTTAACTCAGGGTTGCAGGAGAGGCGCTAGTTGGTAACTTCCCTCTTATAGGCAAAAGAATTCTGTATGATATCATTGTATTTTTATTCTTTCTATTTAAAATGTTCAATCATATATAAAATAATGAAATCTTTTGTTTTTTTTAAATTTATTCACTTTACATATACTCATCCCAATTCTTTACCGTGTAAGTCAAGTCTTTAAAGCAAACATTATCAATTTCAAAATTGTTTAATTATTATATTAATAAAATAATAAAAAATAAATAAATTTAAAGCAATAAATTTGTGATTTATTTCTTTCACTTTCTTTCCTCTTATATTATATTTGGAATCAAATATAATCTAAGAAAATAGAAAGAAAAAAAGTAAAAATAGATTTAAATCAACATGGAAAGAAAAAAAAAGATTTAAGATCAATAAAAAGATATTAATTTGTTATAAAATTATTTGTTTACTTTAATATAGAACAAATAATTTTAAATTCTACACTAAACTTTTACTGATTTGTTGTTTCTTTGGTTTCTTTTGTTTTATATTTAAAACCAAATTTCTTGAAAAAATCTCTCTATTTTTCTTTTTTGTCCTATAATATATATTTCTTTTTAATCAAACTTTAGAGAGAGTATATATAGCAGAAAAATATAGTATATATAGTATAGAGAGAGGTATAGTATGGTGTATATTACTTAATCACAAGAAAAAGAATTTAAAACTCTACATGTCTATTCCTCTAATATTAATGCAGAAACGAGTTCATCATATCTAACTCATGATAGAGCTAATGTCTGCAAAAGTGCAGGAGAAATGTGAGCTTGAGTTCAACAATGTTAAAGTTTCATTATATTGTTGAAAATTTAAAACCAAAAAATTTATATGAAGAGTGAAATTGTTTAAAACATTAGAACATTGAAATATTGAATGACATTAGTGCTTGTTAGTATAATATAAATTCATAATTCTAAATATATAAATTCTTTACTATTGCTTTGAATTCAAAACAAAATAAAATCCAAACCCCTCCTCTTAGTTTGCAAATATTAGAATTACAGCAGCAGTCCATAGCTAAACTACTGTTATTGTGCCTATCAATAGGAGGTTAACACTGTAAGAAATAGTACATTAGAAAATATAGTGAGGCATTGAGTGCAAGAGCTTCAATATGCCAGAAACGACCTGATAACCCAATGTTTCTTCCCATTTCATCCCCCAACATTCCAGGTGTGGAGCTGCAGTAACTCACTGCAAACAACAGCTAATATCGATTAGTATACGAAGAACGCAGCAAGTTTCTGGTCTATGAGTCATTAGACTGGGTCTAAAAGACTGGTCAAACCATTGAAATAAGAATGGTCCTCACTTCAAAATGCATGATATTTCTCCCATGGAAATTTAATTGATGGATTCTATTGTGTTTCTACTCAGCACTTCATTGAGAATGAGACCATTACAGAAAATGACAGCCATTAAAGAAACCCTATAGCTCAAACAAACCCTATATATATGCAAGGATTATCACGCCTTTATACGCTACCAACCATCCATATGAAAAACTGTTGTGTATGGCGGTCTGGCAATCAATCTTGAATAAATTAAACTGAAAGCAGCCACAACAGCACAAATCCGATCATCATAAAACTGCTACCAAAAAATTTCTTAAGTTGGCAGAGGTATATATGTATATGTGGATTGGTCCTCGGTCCATCCAAGAACTCACTCTGTCATCATTATGAGCTTGAAACTTTGATAGAATTCATCATATTCTTTTACATTATTTGTTTTTTCTTTCTTTAAGTCAAGCTTTAAACCTCAAGGGTGAGGAAAAGATATAGGCAAGGAAACACAATGATTTACGTGATTTATTATCCTATCCTATGAAGCATAATGCTGAACCCAGATACTGGTGAAGTTTCGTGCCATTAATATGTTTCTAGTTAGAAGAGTTCATCAAAAGTATTTTCAAGCTGTGTTTCAAAACAATCAGCGCTGTATTTGAAGTTTCAAGACACTTAAACTGTAAGAATTTACCTAACCTTAACCTTCTGGTGTTAACCAGTGCTATGAATCAGAACCCAAAGGCAACACGATATTCTTATATTTATGTGAATTATGGAGGAGATATGCAAGCAGCTGTACCTACACTAAATCCGGTGATCCATCCCAAAATGACTCTTCCTTGTATGCAATCCATTTATCCGCTGTTTATACATGATTCCTAACATGGGTTATCTTTCAAACTTCGACAGAAGTGATTTTTAGTAGTCTAAGTAACCTGTTTGTTTGTATAGCTTCAAAGCTCCCTACTGAAAAGCCTTTACCGTTTTCTGGGTCAGTGGATGATAAACTATTGTGCCTTCATTCAGGGCACCTCTCTCAAAATCAATACATATAGAGGTTCTCCCCTACATTCACACTCGAGAAAAAGCCAAAGAAGCCCGAACTGTCGATGGAACCAAAACTCTAGAACCAGTCCAAAAAGCATTAGCTGCTCAAGAATGATTGCCCCATATATATATATATATATATATATATATTTGAGAGTTCTAAATTTAGATTATATTTGGAAACCTATCCTGCTTTTCCCTTCGTATTAACATCAAAAATCGACTCCAACAGCTGCATAAGTTTGTGTCAAGAAATAGGAATATTCATGCATACTTTGTTTTTAGCACAATCCATATCCATTATACTGAAAACCATAACTGAAATTCCTTCTGTCCCATCTGCTCGGTTCTTCGCCCACCTATGTTAGATTGGAAAAAATGAGCTATTTGTTGAGCTGCAATTATTAGAATCATAACACTGAAAAAAAGTCACGCCTGCTCATCTGAGCAGCCAAAACCCTCTTCTTGAATCCGTAGTTAAGTAATCTGAATAAAATTGAAATGCCTTAATCTGGTACTCACATTCTCTAACTACAAAGTTGGAAAAACAGATGTCCAAAAGTATTGCTTTGAATAACTCAAATCCATGATAGCCCTAGATAATCAAAATTGAATATACTAACAGTCTGCCCTAAAATTCAAATGTAATAACCCATAGTCTGAAAAATATTTGTCTACTGCTCATGCTGTTAAAACCTGAAGATTATCATGTTTTGGCCCATCTACTAGTAATAACTTAGCCTGACTTCAAACAAAAGTTTGGAAATTGCGCAATTGGGAATGTTTATATTGGAATAGTCGAATTGAACAAACTATAATCATATAGTGTTTGGCTCATGTTCCTTCCTTCATTGTAAACCTCAAAGAAAGTTATTGGAAATGAAAAACAAAACCATGAGTAAAAGCAAGCCCCCAATTCATGTGTCTGACTCACTCAACACAAGTCCATATACTTCTAAAGCAAAATAAAAAATGGATCGTCAATAGATAGTTAGAATCCAACCTACACCTGACATACAACCAATAAATATAAAATCAACGCACCTGCTGAAACCCTGCAATCCCAAAAAATTTCTAAGGTAAAATAGTAAATACAGAGGGAGTGGAAAACAGTTTTCTGGGAGAAGTAATTCTGCTTTGGAGCAGAGATTCTGAAGCTGCAGCGATCGAGTTTCTGTAGCGGCTTTTGGCTGGCCTGAATTTCGTCAACTCGAACTGCTGTGAATCTTTATCAACTGCATGAACAGTAGAAACAGAGCTTAGAGATGATCTCCTCCCTCCTCCTTCCTCCAAATTGGATTATTACCTGATAGTTATGTGGATAGAGTCCAAACAAGGTGGAGGTGAGAGAGGGTGCGTAGTGGTGGTATGGAGAGAGATTGCAGAAGCAGCATTTGAACGGTGGCGCACCAGCCACTTCTAACGGTCTGTCTGTCTGCCCAGAGGTCTGGATGTCCTCCTGAAACGACGTCGTTTGAAGCCCATTTGGTGGTCATAAGCATGACCTTCTAAGGGCCCAAACCCTGTTTAAAATGATGAAACAAGTGAGTAGTATGAAAAATTCCTCCCATCCACCAGAGCTTTATTTTATTTATTTTTCTAATATTTTGTTTTCTATTTTTATTTTTAAATTAATATATCCTATAAAAATAAAAATATGAGCTAAACATGAAGAGGGAAGTATAGGGTCCAAACTTCAGATTGAGTTTGCTATATTGTTGTAATTTTAAATGAATAATTTAAAAATATTAAAATTTTTATAAACTATTTTATTAAAATATTTTAATTATTATATTTAAAATAATTATAAAATTATTTTTTTTAAATAAACAAGACATAGCGTAGACTAAACATTACTCAAACCCATTTCAAATCTTAAAATTCTTAAACCCAATAAAACTTGATACTATATTATAACTATTACCCATCCCATAGGATCAAGGTGGGACGGACCGAAACCCCAAACACCCAATCTTATTGTCATCCTGACTCAAAAGTGAAAACCTTTAACAAATTCGTTAAAAGAAGCTGAACTGAAAACTGTAATTTTAATTTTCAAATCAGTTTTTGACGAATCCAAAATGAACAAACAATGAAAAGTACGAAATTCTAAAATAAGGTTTATATGGTTCTCGGGGTGATTGATAGGGTTTTATAAAGTCTTAAGTAATATTTATAATATAATTTTTTTTGAAATTTTTAATATTAAATAAGACTTAATAATATTAAATACAAGTTTTTATTTATTTTAACATTTACCCATAACGTAGGCGTGGATGATAATCTTTACGCTATTGCTGGCGCTCTGGGTCTGCCTCTGTTCCCAATAGTGACGAATGGTTTAACTCGTAATCAGCTTTTAATACGCTCGATATCCATATCTCGCCTGCCTCGATTATATTTTAAAAATATTTTATTTTATATTTTAATATAAATAATTATTATTATTAGAATATTTTTTAATAAATAATTTATGTGGCCCATAATATTTTTTATTTTTTGCAAAAATAGTATACTTTTTTGCCATAATAAAAAATAAAAATAAAAAACAAAAATCAAATATAAACTGGTCACCTTTGTTGTACTTTTAAATACATAAGTCTCAAGTGAATCAAAAAATAAACGGAGGCATTTTAATGAGCCACCCCATCCCAAACATCCCGCTGTCATCCCTGGGTGAATTACAAGAATCTTCTGCTGAAACAATTATTAAGTTTTTTCAGTAAAACGACTTTTCTCAATTAAAATCAACATTTTCACTTTTTCTATTCAAAACTTTTTTAAAAAATTTCAACAATAAATAGTGAAAAAATTAAAAAACAAACAGTTGAATGCCAAAAGCTATTTAGCTTTCAATAAAAAGTCAAAAACCAAACATGCCCTTATAATTTGATACTGATTGGGTTAACACCTCCAAGAAAAACTATAAATCAAACATTTTTCTAAATATTTTATTAAAATATCAAAATTCTCTTACTTATCCTTCTCTCTATATTTACATAAAAGATAGTTCACTGTCTTAAAGAATAGAAAATAATATTTTAATTATTCTAAATAGTTAATAACTCATTACTTTTTTTTTTAAAATGAAAAATAATATTATTGATTTCAACTCAAGAATAAATCAATAAATCTAAGATACAAATAACTAAAAACCATATATGATGAAACAATATCCGTGTTAATAAAGATAATAAATCTAAGATAAAACTTTACAAATTGATAAAATAGCTTATTATAATACTAATAACTCTAATTCTTCAACACCGATTATCATAATTGATATCTTCGATCGAAAGAAATACGCTTTCATTCTGGCCTAAATCATCTCACAAAGATAAAACGCGAGCAACAAGTTAAGACAAATGTGACCATAAGAATAAAAACGAATGGCAAACCAAACGCCGATAAAAACAACAATATCCAAACGCGATAAACTACCACAACACAAAAACAAAAAACATAAATCTTCGTCTAATCACTTTGATGCTGGGTTAAACAAAGTAAAAATATTCAGATAAATCGATTTCCAATAGAAAGAGGCTACAAAAGAAAAATATAACAGTCACCGTACTTAAAAGCAAATAGAAAGACTTATAATTTGGGCCCTATCTGACTCTCATTACTTATTAAACTATAAATATAAATTTTGCATGAACTTCACCACGTTTTATTTTAAAAAAAATCCTTTATCATGATCATTTTTATTTAAAATTTGAATTTAAGAAATATTAAAATTAAGAAATATTTTAGGTTTTTATTACACACTAAAATTTATGAATTTAATTATTTTTTTTAAAGGAGAATAATTTTATTGTCAAACTAGAAATATATTCAATAGAAACATATAATCAAATTCACTAAAAACTTTAGAGAATGATGTAGCATCCAGGTTAATAGTATAATGAATCGGCTTAAAGCCTACATATTTGATAATTATATAATTACTATAATACATACGAATTCCGCTATTAACATAATACTCAATTGTTTCATTTGATTTGACGTCTTTTCCTAATCGAATCTACTACTTTGATGTTGTAATCACTTTACTCATGCTAGTGTGTTTGATGCAACAAGCATTTATTTAAAATCAAACCACTGTATTAAGAACACGACACAAACCACGCTTACACAAGACGCATTTACTAAAACATAAAAACAAATTAAAATCTAGGATGTTTATAAAGAATCCATTTGATTGAAGAAATAAAATGGTAGAAATAGATGTAGATGGTGATTTCATGCTAAGAATTGTCAAAAAATAATAAATAAAGAATTATCCATCATTCCTTAAGGAAAATGGGCTAGAAAGAACAAAATGAGAGAAAGGCAGAGATGATTAGGGTTTGTTAATTTTATTATTAATTAAAATCTTAATGCAAGGATTTTTATTTTAAAATAAATAGATTTTTTAACTATTTTATACGGATGTATGAAATAAAATAAATATTATTTTAATAAATTTGATATTCATGTAAATGTCATGTCTAAATATTTATTCGTGTAATAAATATTCTTTACTATTTCATTTGCAATGATATAAACCAAATCAATTACTTAGAAATCCTTTAAAAATCAATCATTAGAAATAAAACTTTAGAACCTAAGGTAGCATTTGTTTTTTTCTAAATTTTTGGTCCTTTTTCTTATATATATGTGTATTATTTTTATATCTCTTTATCATGTCTATATAGGTAAATTAGCTTTTATCTACAGTTTCTAATTAATGCTTTATCTAACAATAATTTATAATCACTAGTAGCTAGGGGTGAGCATATGGTTCCATTAAACTAACCGTGTCATTGGGAAAATAAGTCGATCATCTGCTTTAGTGTTATTTATATAAACAAAAACCTAACCATCAATATGATTAACCAACATTCGACAATCCATTTTTGGTTAACTATATCTCAGTTTTTGGTTAACCAAATCAAAAATAAATTTGCAATTCCATAATTATATATTAAAGTTCAAATTACAATACTGCCATAAATACAATAAAAATGTAAAGAAAAAGAATAAATTGTAATAAATTCATTTGCACCATGACAATTGGTGCATATATATTATATCCAAATAATATATGAAGTGCATGGAATTAGCATAACTAATTCTGAAACGAGGTATCACAAATATTTAAGCATCATAACAGTGTCCTTGTCCAAAAAAATTTATACATTCCAAAAGTATGTTGATGTTAGCAAAAAATTAAAATACAATAGAAGTGCTTTACTTGAAAAAATAGAAACTGTTTTTTCATTTTTCCATTGATTCAGATACATTCACGAACGTAAACACCTTTTCTTTTTATACATATTGAATAGACTAGTAATCATATGAAGAGAGTACTACCACGCTTATATATAACACAATCATGTCCTCGATTTCCAATTCAAGTTGCTTTATAAATTCACTTTTTTCCTTTACATTTATTGATGTCAAGTATATGAAATTTATTTTCATAATATATATATATATACACACACACATTGTATTATATAATTTTAGTATCATATTAGTATTTTCTTGTTGGTTAATCAAACTAAGCAGCTTTTGTATTTTGTAAACCTAAACCTAAACTAAAGATATTTAGAGAATAACCAAACTAACAACCTGGGCTTAGGGTTAAACTCATTTTCAGCTCATTTTAATCGGGCCTCGATTTTTAGGTTTTTTGCTCACCCTTATAAGCAACTATCACCTACCAGCTATTAGTAACAAATCATCACTATCAACTATCACCTTCCAACTCAACCAAAGAGACTTAAATTTTTGGGGATTATATCATATTCATATCTCTACATCTTAGTAATTATCATATTATGGTAGTGAAGTTGCAAAAATTTTATTCTTGGTAAGGAATGAAACATGTGGACCTATGTTCTTAAGTTCATTTAGATGTCAAAACTATCACTTATAAGTAATTATTGTTAATTTAAATCATTTATATAATTACGGAAAGCCAGTGCTATGCTCAATGTAAGTATTTGATCAAAAATACCTGATTCAGACTCTTTAACTTTGATATGATTTGAACCCTATCATTATTAATATTCTAATGATGGGTATGAAGATATTTCTACTGATTTATAAGAGGGAGAAAAGAACAAAAAATAATCCCTCTAGTTATAGATGTAATCTGCCCTTCTTGTCAATCAACTGTCAATCACATTATTTGAGCTTTTCATTAATTAATAATAGTAATAGTTGAAACAAAGATTTGTAATCTTTAAAAGTAAATCCAATTTATTTTCATCCGAAGTTAATGCATGAAAAAAATGAATTACAAATATTTTATCAAAAAGAAAACTTAACTTCTGATTAAAAAAACTTTAAAGTGATCAAAAGAATACTTTAGTGATCAAAACTTTAAGCTTAATTGTCCTGTATGCTTTTAGAGTGTACCTTGTTCTTCATTCAGTTTTATTTTATTTATTCATTTAATTGAGTCAGTGGGAGCATTTTTGTGATAAAAAGAGAAAATTTTATGGAGATAACTTGAAGACGATATAAAAAGTCCATTGGACTTATTGATCAGTAAGAATATTTTTAGTTATAACTACACTTATTTTATGCAAACGTTGAGTAAATCATACATTTTTCTAAAATATTCTTATTAAAATATCAAAATTCTTTTACTTATCCTTCTCTCTATATTTACGTAAAAGGTAGTTCACTGTCTTAAAAAAATCAAGAAAATAATATTTTAATTATTCTAAATAGTTAATAACTAATTACTTATTTTTTTAAAGGAAAAATAATATTATCGATTTAAACTTGCCTAAGATACAATATTAAAATAATATACATTTAAACAATATCCAAGTTAATAGCATAATAAATCGGCATAAAACCTACAATTTTGATAAAATAGTGATTAGAATATCTACAACTCCAATTCTTCAACATATTGACGATCATAGTTTGATATCTTCGACTGATCAAATATGTATTGCCTGTCTAAATTGTCCCCACAAAGATAAACGCTTAAATAAGACGAGCAACAAAGACCACTTGATAAACCGACGATAAAACGACGACAAACCAAACGTCGATAAAACAACGACAACACAAAAACAAAGAGCAATCCTAAATCTTGTAATAATCATTTTATTAAGCAATAAAATGAAAGAAAAGATTCAAATGGAAGGATTTCATTTCAAGAATGAATTAAAATCACACCTTATCAGTTGAAAAATAAAGCTTACAAAGAAATAACAAATACCGTACTTTAAAAGCAAATAGAAAGACTTATAATATGGGCCCTATCTGACTCTCATTACTTTTATTAACTATAAATGTAAAATTTGAATGATCTTCTGCTCACATTTTATTTAACAAAAATCCTTTATCATGATCATTTTTATTTAAAATTTGAATTTAAGAAATATTAAAAATTAAGAAATATTTTAGGCTTTATTACAATAATTAAAATTTGTTAATTTTATTATTTTTTTAAAAGATAATACTCTTATTGATTCAAACTATAAATATAATAGAATAGAAACAACATATAATCAAATTCGCTTAAAAAACTATGGAGGATGTCGTAGTGATCCGTGTTAATAGTACAATGAATCGTTTAAAGTCTACATATTTGATAATTATATAATGACTATAATATATATGCTATAAATTAATTCTGTGAATTTATATGTATACTCTAGCAAAATAATAATAACAAGAATTTGTATAGGTATAAGTTAGAGAAAATAATAATGACAGGAATTTGTATAGGTATAAGTTAGGAAAATAATAATGATAATTCAATTAGTAATTAATTAATACTCTAATGAAAGAGGGGGTAAAAAGGGTAATTTCCCTAAATAGATACCTTGTGTATAAATTAGAATAAGAAGTTAAATCATTTATATTCATCTTGAATTTCTTTCCTGCTGGTGTAATTCCGTATGACGCATTTAATTTTCTGATCTGCGCTTCAAGAACAAATTTCTATGAAGATTCTCTCCTTGTTTTTTATTTTTCTAGATTGGATGTATTCTTTAATTTTCTTTCTGCTAGATCAACTCTCAAGAAGTTAGATTTAGATTACACTTTCGTTTTAAAATAAAATAAAATAAGGATTTTAGAAGTGTCATACCAAATTACTTGAGTATGAGAATGAAAAAGTATTTTATGATAATTTTTGAAAGAAAATAATAATAAACAAATAAGATAAATTTGAAATGTTGAATTTTGTATAAACATATGTATTTGATAAATATTTAAAGATATACAAAGTATTTTTACCAAGTAAATATTTTATTAAGGATTGGGAATTTAATATATAAGGAATATGATTAGAATAATTATTTCAATTATAGGAAATAAGATCCGTTATCAATACTTCTGCTGGCATGATAAATTCATAGCAAAAAGGCTAGATGAGTATTGTGTAATAATATAATTTGTAAATATTATTAATATTATTTATTTATAAAAGATTTGTTCTGATTAAGAGCATAAAAATAAGTCAAATTATTAAAATAAGATTCAAAAGGAGTAAGGAGTTTTATAAATTAGTGCAACTACATAATTCAAATAGTTATCATTTGAACATGTTTCAATATGTTTGAAGAGAACAAAAAATCATGTTGATAGAATAAACTTTATAAATCATAAATTTTATAAAATATTTAGAACCCATTAACTTTTATTATTATGGATTAAAAATTAAAATAATATATAATTGTTAAGAATACTCAAATTATGAAAGTTTTAAGAATAAATAAGTAATGATGATAGTTTATTCTTTATTATTTTAGGATAAATATTTGTTTAGGTGAAATTATTCTGATTAACTCTTTCAAAGCTTTTGAGCTCATTTTAGTGTAAGGGATATTAATGCGCATCTTTATAAAGAAAATTGTTTGCTTTTACTTCATTTGATGATGAAATTGTTTTAATCGAATTATATATAATCTCGCTTATGAAAAGTTTTACTTTTTTTATTTATTTGATTATCTATTGATCAAAAAGTAGTTTTATATGATCGTATTGGTGCATTTGTCTTGCTTACGAAAAGAAAAACGCTAGATAATATGCTTTAATTTGAACTCAATGAAATATTTGACTAAGGTTCTACCGCTCAACTTAATAATAGCTGACACTATTCGGCCCTTTGTCAACGGGAATAATAGTTGACCTTTACATTCCCTTAGTGGCGAATAATTTGATTTCAACCCCAACCTCCACGTTTCCTAAGCAGAGAGGTTAATAAGACTATTAAATAGTTGGTTCCGTCCACCTTAAAGGGAATAATTTGCGCTTAGCCACCCATTTGAAAGTCCTACATATCAGCACCATTTGATATTCGATTACTAGAGAAAATATATTTGAAATGTATTTGATTGATTTGATATGAAATTGTTCGAGCATTTGATACGAACCGATTTGAAATGATGTGAGAATGTTGGAAAACCGACATTTGAAAGTGTTTGATGAAAAACATCTCTATTCGTTATAATACGACAAAACTTTTAATCCATGAAAATGTATTAGCATTTTATTTGAAAGCTTCAAGCTCACTTCCCATTCGCCGACATATTTTCAAGATTTCTAGTCTCCGTGAATGAAAGTGATGGCGAATGTATACTTTATCGCTGTGGTTTCATTAGAATTTATGTTTGGATCATATCGAACTAATAAGTTCGCTATGAAATGTCGTTTGTTACTTTGAGAAAGTCACTATACAAAGATTCTTTTATGTTAGTATTAAAGTCGATCTGGGGAGATCCAAATATCATATATTCAACAAACTTTATACTTATACGATAATCAGATTCGATATTTAGAAAGAATTTTGTCTGTGACAGAATTTCAATTTGAAGAATTTATGAATTTGTAAAGTTGGCGCATTTACTTTGAACATGTGTTGATAATTGGATAAAAATCTAGTTACAATGAAGGTTAATCGCCGTTTTCACACTTCAAATGCCCTCAAGGCCGAGGCGTGAATCCATACCATGCCCCTAGGTGGGTTTCTGGCGTGACAATATGACTCAGCGAGGTAACATAATGCCGACTATGATTTGATTTGATGCCTCTTCCTAATCGAACTACTTTGACGCTGGGGAATCACCTATACTACAAGAAAGCGTTGCAACAAGATGACAAAAATCAACCATCGTAGATACTAATACATAAACGCATCGCTATACAAAGACGATGACTAAATCATGAAAAACAAATTAAAAATCTAGATGTTTGTAAGAACCATTTGATTGAAAAAGAAAATGGTAGAAAAGAGATGTAGATGGTGATTTCATGCCAAGAATTATCAAAAAATAATAAATAAAAAACCAACCATCATTCCCAAAGAAAATGGCTAGAAATAACAAACGAGGAAAAGGCAGAGATGATTAAGGTTTGTTAATTTTATTAATTAAAATCCACGTAAGTATTTTTATTTTAAAATAAATATATATTTTTATAACTATTTTATATGGATGTATGGAATAAAATAAATATTATTTTAATAAATTTGATATTCATGTAAATGTCATGTCTAAATATTTACTCGTGTAATAAATATTCTTTACTATTTCATTTGCAATGATTGTGACGCCCCAAAACCCGAGGGTCCGTTGATCACCCACAACTCGCTTAATACAAGTATGCCCGTTACCCGACGCTACTTTAGAAAATCTGCGTAGTCTCCTTTCAGACGGAGCTCTACCTAAATACAAAACCTCAGAATAACCCGCATTTATAAAAAATTTATTTAACCCAATTTTCTGCAATTTTGCACCATATAAACCTTAGGAAATTTTTTTTTTTTCTCACATCATAACCAAATAAATTTTTAAAATTTATTTTCTTTTTCCAGCTACGAAAATTTTTCCCTAATTAAATAAATTTCTAAAATTTATTTTCTTCCATTTTCTTTCAATCTCATCCAATAAATTTTTTATAAAAATTTATTTCTTCGTATTTTCTTCAACTTAGAAAATTATTTTCTTATCACCTAATAGGCTAAATAAATTTATGAAATTTATTCTTCTATTATCTTTTCCACTTTTGTACTCCCCTGGGATCACTCAAATTGTTTTCTACACATTCATGTGCTAATCACCAAGCACACACATATTCCACAACTCACACACAACATGGCAAACACACCATTAACCAAACAACCAAATGATCACACATGTTATAAACATCAATCATACACCATGATCCTAATCAAAACACATGCAAGCAGCTTTAATTTTTCTTCGTGCTTTCCTAGGTAATCTCATTACCTAAACTCAATGATCGAACCACAATCAGTGGTATGTTCTCACGGCTACGCCTTCAAGCCCAATCCTCAACCTTAGGTTTTCACATACCCAGTTCCACATTTCATGGTCTGGCCTAAACCCAAGTCCCTCAAGCCCTAGGGTAATCATACCTAGCTTATCGACACCAAGCCTCTAGGCATTTATAAACCTAAGCTCTAACATCGTCGCGAAGCTTGCATCGAACTACACTTATAACTACACCCACCGAGCTCCCCAAGGTAATCGCTTACCCAAGCTCGATACTGCCGTGACGCCCCAAAACCCGGGGTCCGTTGACTACCCACAACTCACGGACATAGTGATGTCAAGTTACCCGACGCCACTTAGAAAACTGGGCGTAGTCCCTTTGTACTGGGAGCCTACCAAATTACAAAACCTATAAATAACCCGTATTTACTGTCCTAAATAATCCAATATATGTAATATATCCAATACGGCTACTGGGCCCATAAACTGGCTGCTCATAAAAACACATATCACAACTATTCTCCAATTATCTCCCAATAATTACATAGTTGATTTCACTTTTATACAAACATATATTAACATCTACAAGTCTAATACATGTTATGTCCAAAACCATCAAAATCATGAACTAGCATCTTCAAAATGAATTGTCTTCTCGAGCCCTTCGCACTAAATAGCGGGGATCCCACGATGGGGGCGAAGCAACAAGAGGGAGAACGCCCGGCGTGGGCTACCTACCACCTAAGTGCATGCTCCAGCAAACACACATTCAAGTAAATACATGATCCTACTTGAATGTCTACATGATCACCCCATGTCACGAGTCCTCACCGACCACCCACACCGCTTGCCATGTATGAGAAAATAATCATTTTCAAACAAAACTTTGTTCTGGAAACATACCACCGGGCCACCAGAAATACGACTACCCTCCTCGGCGCTAATCGGCCACAGCTTCCGAAATAGCCTTCATGGTCCTCATCCGAAATGTGATCCGTCAGCTCCATCTCCCAACCCACCTCCTCCTGAATATCATCCCGTGGAAATTCTTCAACCATATCCGCTTACAAAATACCTTGTCATGCACTCACATTCCAATTTGTAGGTTACCTGCATATGAAAATGCATTATGCCATTTTCAAAATCATTTATAATATGACAATATGCATATATTTTCAATCAACTACAATTACACTAGATGTAATTCAACACATCAATCATCACCCAATTTAGAGCTCAATTGAGCAAATCATAACCATCACCTTAATGGCTTACAACACAATTTAATTCTATATAATCATGTCATCAGGTTAACACCTCAAGCATTAACCTAATAATTCTATGATCAAAACCAACTCTCCAAATTAATTCTACACATACCAAGCCATTCAATTCAATACAATTTCAATGCCAAAACACATGTTGGACCTTTATGGCCATTTCACAAAACCCGGATCAAGCTTTAGTCTTGAACCTGCAGGGTCAGCCCACTGGCAAATTTCATTATGTCCAACCTCGGTTCCACCTTTTGGAACCGAATTTCTTACCCATTTCCTATCTTATAAACACCAAAGCATAATTTATTGAATAAATTATGATACAAAGCTCCCAAACAGTCCACACCCACTGTCACGGCTGTCCAAAAAGTCTAAAAAATTCCACAATTCGGTCCCATGTTTGGGACCGAATATACTACCATTCTCGACCTTTTCCTATAAATACAATGACGAAAAGAAAAATTCCTCGAATTAAAGACCCAAACAGCCCCTAAATTTCCTGGCAACACCCGATGGTGAGAAAATCCCTGCTAATTTCTATCAATCTTCGTCCTACGTTTCGCACATCAAACGTCCCTCACGGCCCAACCAACCAAATATGGAAACACTTAAAATGGGAATAAACACAAGTAGGAGAAACCCCTACCTCTCGAGTTTGTCAAAACCGCACCTCGTAATCCACGCAGAGCCGCTCCGAGTAGAACGCTTTCCTTCGTCCGGTCCACTAACAGTTTGACGCTCGACCAGAGAGTAAGCACCCTCTCTAAAACCCTCTCAAATCCTAAGCTACTGCATCCCAAATGGTTCGGCGGTTTTTGCTGGGCCTAACGTAGAGAAAGACTATTTCCTATCTTGTCTTATGTGACTTAAAATCAAATCTTTAAATGACATTTATGTCCCTCTTACCGATTGATATTCTATGACTATCTCTAAGAAATGACTTCATCATTTTACTCATACTAATTTACATGAGTACATGCTTATTCATGTTTCTCTGTCGCATCGGTAACCCGATTTACTAAGACCCAAACCGCGATGCCCTCGAAAAACGTGTCAACTCCGAACGCTCCCCGTAAAATTCACGAAATTTTACGCGCTAACTAGATTTTGCGAGACGATTCAACGTATGATCCGTTTGGTCATCCGGTGACTGGTGAATTAATTCACTTGATTTTTAATGTTAATTACACTCAGAATCAAAATTACGCTGGGCCTTTATTCAGAATCTAATTTCTACTTACATTCTCCTCCTTACAATTTCTCCCCAAAATTCTACGCACATACATCCAACCATGTGCATATGTAATCTACCTAACTCCAAGACCTGTCATATGATGACCCTATTGTATATCCCACTATCGATAACCTACTCATTGTCATCTCATCCATGTCAAACCCGACATCAACAACCAATATGTCTACCAATCTCTAAGGTCCACCACTCTTCCGCGTGAATCTCCCGACTTAGAAAAATCAAATCTCCCTACATCCTAGGGAAGAATTTTCCATCATATTACTAGCTTTTCTTGTGTTGGGTCTCAACTCGCAGGTCGTCGCAAAGCTGTCGGGATTCAAACCTATCACACAAGATGCATTAATGAATGAACATGATGCATCCAATTTAAACACTACTAGTCAACAATTGCAAGAGTAGAGACGCATTCTCGCATGGTCCGACTAATCAACGCTCGCCTTGTACCTACGAGATCTCTCGGGCCCTGGGGATAATCTCGCTTCTCATATGCCCAGCCGGGCTAAGAATGGTAAATAAGTCATCCGTCTAGCCCGACCCGAACTCAGCCCGGCACCTCGCGGGTGCACTTCGACCTACGCCCGACCCCCGCCTACTGCGGGTCTGGCCCGGCTAAGTACTGCGCGATGGTGTGGCATCCTCCACCGATATCGATCCTCGACTCCATACTGCGCTTGAAATAAACTGTAGTCGCCTCGTCTCACAACTCGACTGACTGCACAACCTAAACACGGATCCCTCGTCTCGGGGCAATCCCCTCTCATATGTCCGGCCGCTGCAATGGTAGCATACCATCTCGCCCCATCCTGACCGGGCAACCCTCACTTCGCCTCACCGATGATCGGGACCGGCGTCCTATACCCGGGATTCCAGCCTCCGCGGGACAATCCTGCCGGAAAAGTGTCCAGCCGCCGATGTAAATAACACATCATCTCGGCTTCGCTGACTCAACTGCCCCATCTCAGCCTTCGTCCTGGCGACTCCTACCGCCCCGATATCCTTGCGAAACAAGCCTCGTTTTCTGATTGCCAAGATGGTCTTCCTTCCTTTAGTACCAACACCCACATCTCGGATGCCTCACGTCCACTCCTCCCTCTCCGCCTAAAGGAGGCCGATGTACCTAAGCCGCCAAAGATCGGGCTTCGACCCGCCCCGGTTCCCACCATTGTACACCAGGCGAGGCCGGTAACCCGATCCTCACTGCGCCCCTCGGCAGAAAGGCCCCGATCGTGCCGACTACCGGTCAATCATTTGGCAGTTCGACCACTGACGAATTCTGCCCTCGCCTCTACTACCCATCTACACAATCAACATGGCGTACAATATACAATGCAAGATTCCAAGGCATAAACACAAATTCTCGGTACATTAATCATACACATAACTCAGCTGGTATTGCAATGAATTTGCATTTAAATATTGTTTTCAACAAAATTTTATTTTCAAAATTTTATTTTGAAAATTTTATTTTTCAAAAATTTTGTCAATTTGAGTTTGATTTTATTTATTTTTAATTAAATTTAATATATTCATTATTATTATTTTTTTGAAAATTTGAGATGAATAAGAGTCCATTTAGTGACTCAGAAAATACCGAAGTCAAACCAGTTAAAAATCAGCCAAAAAGTCAATATCACTGTCAGCCATAAGACACTGGGGACAAGATGTGCCATTTAAATGGGCGCTCAAGGCCTCAAGCCAAGGCCTCGCCAGTGGCGCCTCGCTTGCTGCCGCGCCACGCCTGGGCAAGGCTCACGCTTCGCTTCCTGAAGACTCGCCGCCCTCATAAGGCCTCATACTACCGTCGCACGCCCCAAAGACAGACGTCGCTGCGCCCGCACGGGTCGTCAGCCCCGTGACGCCCAAATTTCCAGTCGCTACACAGGAAACACAAGCATAGCGGGCAGACAGAAGATGCAAGACCGCCTACCTCAGCCTACAATACAATCCATTATATTGGGTGACATAATTTTTCCCCACCCAAATTTCTCAGAATACAACCCCTCGCAATATATTAATTCGCCCTCACGCAATAACCACCCATTTCACTAATGTTGCAATACAACATTTATCTTGCAATATAATTTTAGCTCGTCAAATTTCCAATACAAAATCTAAAAGACGCGAATACAATTCCTTCCTTAAAATACAATTAAGCAAGAGTCTATTCAAAAATCAGCACCAGATTTTTTTTTTCATTATAATTATATATTTATATATTTCCATTATTTCATCACTTCAAAAAATCACTAAAATCACTAAAAATCACAAAAATCATTTTTTTTCTTTTTTTCTATTGACACTCACAAATAAATTCTATAAAATTTATTTAACCCAATCTTTCTTAAATTTTGCACCATATAAACCTTAGAAAATTTTTTTTTTTCTCACATCATAACCTCAAATTAAATTTATAAAATTTATTTTCTTTTTTCCCAATTTCATAAAAATTTTTCCCCACTCAAATAAATTTCTAAAAATTTATTTTCTTCCATTTTCTTCAATCCTCATCCAATAAATTTTTATAAAAATTTATTTCTTCATTTTCAATTCCAAATTTTGTATTAATAAGAGATACCCAAATATTTTTCAAAATATTTCCTTAACTCATCTATGCTAATCACCAAGCACACAACATTATAACACTTTACAAACCATGTTATACACACAATCACACATCAAACACCAAATAATTCACAAAATCACACAAAACACATCAACACACGTACACGTAGTGTCCTAGTTTTGTCCCGTGATTTTCTAGGTAATCTCATACCTAAACCGAACATCGAACCACACCTAGTGGTGATGCTCTTCCTCAACTATGGTCTAAGCCCAAATTCTCAATCTATAGGTTTCCACACACCTATACTCCCACACTGGTCCAATCTATCGGGTGATGGATACCCAAACCCGAGTTCCCTAGGTATTCGTGAGAATGGTGCCCCATACCAAGTCGTGAAGCCGGTATCGCATTTCAAGCGCCGTAATCCTAACTAGGCACTACACTACAACTACATATCCTGTGCCCATGCCCAAGACGCCATGTAATCGTGATACCTTAGCTCATACCTCAAGTCGTGGACGCCCAAACCCGGGGTCCGCCGAATACCACAAACCATTTGACAGCAAGTGGACGCTGTTACCCGACGCCACTAAATCGTGAGTCTCCTTTGTACGGAGCTCTACCCACCATAATACTCGCATATACCTCGTCCCAAATGAAATTCAACATATGCAATATATTCTCAACATGAGTAAAAATGCCTCTCGGGGCTCATAGCAATACTCAGAAATCATCACAACTATTCTCCACCATTCCCAATAATTCGGGAGAAGTTGATTTTACACTTTTACATGCTATTACATTAAGATCCGTAATTTAATACATGTTATGTCCAAAAACCATCAAAATCATGTATTGGCTTCTTCATAATGAATTGTCTTCTCGATCGCTTTTTGTACCTGAAAAATATAATTCCCACGACGGGGTGAGCTAAAGCCCAGTAGTGGAATCACCCTAAATGGGTTACTCTCCACCTAAGTGCCAGTAATGTCTAAAATAAAACACACACTCAAGTAAATACGTGATCCTACTTGAATGTCTATTGATCACCCCATGTCATGAGTTCTCACCGACTCACTCACACTTGCCTAAGCCATGTATGAGAAATAATCATTTTCAAAAAAACTGTTTTCGAAAATATACTACCGAAATATTCTAAAATACGACTACCCTCCGAGGTGAACTGTCAGAGCTTTCGAAACAAATATGGTCCTCATCCAATGATCATTGCCCATCTCCTAACCCAATTCTCCTAATATCATCCCGTGAAATTCCTTTCGCAACCATATCCGCTTACAAAATACCTCATACGCACTCACACCTAATTTGCGCTTACCTAAAGGTATAAGTGAAAATGCATTATGCCATTTTCAAAATCATTTTTACACAATACGTCAATACGACATATTTTCAATCAACTATAATTACACGCATGCAATTCAATGATATCAACTATCAATTAAATTAGCTCACTGAGCAAATCATAATCATCTCCAATGGCTTATAACATTACCTCCATTCCATGTAACAAGTGGTTGTAATTAACACATTAAAATAATGTCTTAACCTATCTAGTTCCACACATACCAAGCCATTCATTTCAACAATCATAGACATAAAAATGGATAATTTAACTATATTTCATTGACAACCCGGACTGCTTTTACAATCCTGGGGAACTGAGGCGTGACGTCCACTCTGCAAATTTCCACACTCACTCTGCCTCTCGTGGAACCGATCCATCTCTACTCCTATTCCCACCTTGCACCAAAATAGGAATTCAACGATAAATTCCAACCCAATGTTCTCGTTACCGCCTGTGTTTACTGATTGTCCCAAATGGGTCTCAAAATTTTTCCATACCTATCTCCATGTTCAGGGACCGATCAACAACCCATTTCCTGTGATTTTTTCATACAAATACATGATTTAAAGCAACATTTTTTTTGACGAAGACCAAATTAAATTTAATTAATTTCAAGGCCACGATGGTGAGAAAATCCCAAAGAATTTCCTATCAACTCTATCCCATGTTTCGGGATCACTAAACGGCCCTCAGGCTACTTCAAACCAACCAAAATACGAAAAACACTTAAAATCTTAATAATGAACACAAGTGCAGTGAAACCCCTACCTCTTTGGAGTTTGTCAAAACCGCAAATCGGTCCACAGAGCTCGGCCCGCGAATCGCTTTCCTTCATTCCGTCAAATCCAACTAGTCTGACATTGCCAGAGCTTCTGCAGGTCGAGACTCCTCTCAATCACCAGTTTCTTCCACGCCTACTGCACTCTTTCTCTCCCATTTCACGTTTTCTCCTCTTTTCAATTTGATGGTATGAAGACTACGCATCATTTCGCCTTCTTATGACTTAAATCAACCTCAAAATGACCATATTTCTGCCCTCATTTCTCGATTTGATATTCCCAGACTATCTCTACCGTCCATTTTCATCATTTCTTACCTAGCAATACACTTACATACTTAGAAGACGTTATATGCGGCTTTCGTCACATCGAACCGATTTACTTCAAGATCCCAACGCGATGCTCCTCAAAATGTGCTGATTTCACCTGTCTCAAAGAATTACAAATTTACGTGCTAACTAGATTGGCGAGACGATTCAACTATGGTAATCCTGGTTTACTGTCCAGATCAGAGAATTAATTACGAATTTTTAACCTGTGAATTACAATTTTGTAATCAAATTTAATGTTTTACCCTTATTCCGTAAATTGAAATTTCTGTCTTACATTCTTCCTTCCTAAGCGAATTTCGCTCAATTCTACGCACATTATCCGTAACCATGTGTGCATATGTAACCTCACCTAACTCCAAGACCATGCTCCAGTATGATGACCCTAGCTTAAGGTCCCACCATCGATAACCCACACAGCCATCTCATCCATGTCAAGTCCGATAATCAACAACCAACATGTCTATCACCCTAAGGTCCACCACGCTCACCAAGGCAACTCTAACTCCTAGAAAGTCAAATCTCTCCTACTTTCAGGAAAAAATTTTCCATCATACGCTTTTAAAGGCCTCAACCTCATGCTAAGTCGTGAAGCTTGTATCGACTAAACCTATCACACAAGATGCATTAATGAATGAACACGATGCATCCACCGAAACACTGTTAGTCAACAATTATGAGTAGAGATCGTGACTGCAGATATCCGACTAACTCGAACGCTCACCTCAGACCATGAGATCTCGCTCCTAGGACAATTCGCCATATGTCCAGCCGGCAGCAATGGTAACACGCCATCTCGCCCAGCCTCGACCAACCGACCAGAAACTGTGGTCGACCACCACGCCGACCGCCTACGCGTCTCAGTCCGCGGCACTGCGCCGGTGTGGCATCCTCGCATCGATATCATCCCTCTACCCATACTGTATGAGAAACAAATCGTAGTCGCTTCCGCCCCACAACCGACCGGACTGCACCAATCCCAAACACGGATCCCCGGCCTCCCCTGGGGCAATCCCTCCTCATGTGTCCGGATGTCGGCAACCCAGGCGCACCATCCGCCCATCCCGACCCAAGAACCTCATCGTCTTCACCGATGATCGACGGAAGCAGCCCGCAGTCTCGATCTCCCGCCTCGCGGACAATCCCGCCGAAGTGTCCAGTTCCCTACGTAGTCAACACATCATCCGCCTTGCTTCGACTAATCGCCCTGATAATCTCGCCTCGGGTCCCGACGACCTCGCCCCGTCCCGATATTTCCTCAGAAATGTAAGTCTTCGGCTTCTTTCATCGGGCGAAGAGCGACTTTCCCCCTTAGTACCAACACCACATTCGATGCCTCTCATGTCATCCACTCCTCCTCCTCCGCCTACCGAGGCCATGCCTTCATGCCGAAGATCGTCGACCCGCCTCTCACCATTGCACATGCCTGTGAGATAGCGGTAACCCGCGATCCCTTACTACTTCAAAGAAAGGCCTCGTCGATCAAAGCCGACTACCGGTCACTCAGCCCAGCTCGACCACGCTCTGGACACCCCAGCTCGCCTCTACTAGCCATCTACACAATCAACATGGCAGTCAATATACAATGCAGTATCTCCAAGGCATAAACACAGCCCCGAGACATTAATCATACACATAACTCAGTGTATATGCAATGAATTTTGCATTTAAATTATTGTTTTCGACGAATTATTTTCAAAATTTTATTTTGAAAAATGATTTTCAAAATTTTGATCAAATCTGAGCTGATTTATTTATTTGTTTAACATATATATATAGGTGTTATATATATATATATATATATATATATATATAAAGAGAGTATATATATATATATATATATATATATAGGTATTTTTTTTTTTTTTTTTGAAAATTTATTTTACAATGAATGTTAGTTCATTTATCGATCAGAAAATACCGGAATGAAAAACCTATTGAAAATCAAGTTTCCAGCACTGAAAGTGCACAGCCCTGCTAGGCTCAAGGCCAGGCTGCCATGGCTGCTGTCAGCCACAGCTTCGCCGCCTGTGCCGCTTCGTCAGCCGCCCAGTACTCGCCTCTCGGCGCTCGCACAGCCGCCCGCGTCGTCGCCGGCCACTGGCCGCGCACGCGCCGCCCGCGCCTCCGGTGGCACGCCACGCCCCAGTCAGCCAGCGGCCGCTCGCCTCCCACTTGCCAAGGCCATATTTCGCCACGCCCATAGCACAGACGTCATGCACGACGACGCCATGCCATGCATCATTCTACTAAATAAAGCGCCACTACGCTTCTGTCGCCACTACAAAGGATCAGATTAGGAGTTTGTTTAAAATCAGATGGTAACACAAATTCAAATTTGTCAAATTCTCTCTCACAACATGTACTTCTATCAGATTTAATATGCTCAATTATCCCAAATTCTTCATACCTCTAAATCTCACATAATTCTTTTTTTTTTTCAGAATACAAATGTGGGCAAAGAGCCCATTCCGCATTTTTTTCTCAGACAAATTTTTTTTTTTTTCAATTAATAGTTAATATTATTATTATTTTCAATTATTTCCAATACTTGGAAAAATCACCAAAATCACAAAATCATTTTTTTCTATTTTTTTTTTCTCATTTCGACACTTCAAATAAATTTATAAAATTTTATTTAAACCTAATTTTCTTAAATTTTGACCAGCAGAAACCTTAGAAATTTTTTCACATCATAACCAAATAAATTTTAAAATTTTCTATTTTCTTTTTCCATTTTTCACAAAATTTTCCCCACTAAATAAATAAAAATTCTATTTTCTTCCATTTTCTTTCAATTCTCATCCAATAAATTTTTAGTAAAATTTATTTCTTCGCATTTTCTCAACTTAGAAAAATTACTATTTTCATCACCTTAATAGGCCAACAAATTTATGAAATTTATTCTCTCTCATTATCTTTTCCAGTTTTTGTACCCTGTATCACTCAAATTGTTTTCTACACATTCATGTGCTAATCACCAAGCACACACATATTCCACAACTCACACATAACATGGCAAACACACCATTCACCAAACAACCAAATGATCACACATGTTATAAACATCAATCATACAATCGATATAGATCCCCAATCAAAACACATGCAAGGTTCTACTTTTCTCTAGTAAGATTTCCTAGGTAATCTCATATCAAATCTAACATCGAACCACAATTCCAGTGGTGATGCTCACACCTGGGCCACGCCAGCCCAAATCCCCAACCTAGGCTTTCATACACCCAGTTCACATCTCAAGACCCGTGGTCCTAAACCCAGTCCTCAAGCCCTGTAATCGATACCTAGCGATCGACACTGCTTCCAGTGATAAACCTAAGGCTCGATACAAAGCCGTGGAAGCTTCAGACGTAACTACAATTTATACCGCCAATTCCACCGAGCTCCCAAGGTAACTGCCACTCTAAGCTCGATACCAAGTCGTGACGCCTAAAACCCGGGGTCCGTGACTACCCTGCCAACTCCGCTGAAGTGGATGCCCGTTACCCGACGCCACTTTAGAAAATCAGCAGTCTCCTTTGTACGGAGGCTCACCCAAATACAAAATCAGGAATAACCTGCATTTACCTGTCCCAAACAATCCAATATATGCAATATATCCAATACGACCACTTGGGCCCATAAACTAATGCTCATAAAAACACATATCACAACTATTCTCCAATTATCTCCCAATAATTACATAGTTGATTTCACTTTTATACAAACATATATTAACATCTGGCAAGTCTAATACATGTTATGTCCAAAACCATCAAAATCATGAACCGACATCTTCTAAATGAATTTGCCTCTCGAGTCAGCTCAAATCTGCTGAAATGTGTGTGATCCCACGACTGGGTGAGCTAAACCTCGCAGGAGAATCGCTCCTAAGCTGGCTAATTACCACCTAAGTGCAAGGTAATGCTCCAGCAAACACACACTCCAAGTAACACATGATCCTACTAATGCGTCTGTCTACATGATCACCCCATGTCACGAGTCCTCACCGACTCACCACACTTTGGCCATGTATGAGAAAATAATCATTTCAAAACAAAATTTTGTTCTTGAAAATGATACCACCGAAATATCTGTAAAATATGACTACCCTCCGAGGCGAATTGGTCGGTGAGTCTAATGCAAATTGGCGCATTCCCATTCGAAACGATCCGGCTGGCCCATCAACCCAATTCTCCGAATATCATCCCTCCGCGGGAATTCCTTTCGCAACCATATCCGTTTGCTAAAATACTTCATTACAAGACCTACACCTGCTCCCAGGCATCGTTCGCGATACTTAAAAATGTATTATGCCATTTTCAAAATCATTTACACAATATGACAATATGCATATTTTCAATCAACTACAATTACACGCATGTAATTCAACACATCAATCATCACCCAATTTAGCTCAATTGAGCAAATCATAACCATCACCAATGGCTTACAACACAATTTAATTCTATATAATTGTGTCATTGTGTTAACACCTCAAGCATTAACCTAATAATTCTATGATCAACCAACTCTCCAAATTAATTCCTACACATACCTGCCATTCAATTCATTACACTTCTAATGCCAAAACATACAATTTTTATGGCCATTTCACACAACCCGGACTGCTTAACAATTCAATTTAGTAATGGGCCTATGGCAGTCAAGATGTCCAAATCCCTTTGCCTCCACTCTGGAACCACTTTTACCGTATTTCCTATCTTATAACACCCAAAGTATAATTTATTGAATAAATTATGATACAAAGTCTCAAACACCCACACCCACCGGTCACTTGTCCAAAAGTCTAAAATTCCACAATTCGGTCCCATGTTCAGGGACCGGACATAATGCCCATTCTCGACCTTTTCCTATAAATACATGATTTAAAGCAAAATTCCGGGAATTAAAGACCCAAACAGTTCCCTAAATTTTCTCAAGTGCAATACTGATGGTGAGAAAAAATCCCCAAGAATTCGAACAACCCTGGCCCCATGACTGATCAAATACCACTACCAAACCAACCGAAACATTAAAACACTGTAAACGGACAGAACACAAGAGTGAGAACCCCTACCTCTTGGAAGTTTGTCAAAACTGCGAACTGATCCACGCAGTCGCCCGCTGCAGAACGCTTTTCCTTCATCTGCCGGAATCCAATCTGGCCCGATTATATTAGATTTCTGCAGGTCAGAGACCTTCTCGAATCGCCCATTTTCTTCTCTCTCCACGCCTACTGCATCTCTTTCTCTCCCATTTCACGTTTTCTCCTCTTTCAATTTGAGAGACAAGACTACGACTATTTCGTCTTCTGCGACTTAACCAACCCTTAAACGACCATTTTATTCCTTCTTCTCAGATTCGATATTCTAAGACTATCTCTACCGGCCCATTTCACATCATTTCTACTCATACCACTTACGTACACGAAGATATCGCTATACGCGCTGGTCACATCGAAACCGATTACTTCAGACTAAACGCCGACGTCGAAAAACGTGGCCGACCCGACCGTCTCAAAGAATTGCGAATTCTTACGTACTAACTGGGGATTACGAGACACCTTAACCCAAGCAAGTAATCCGCTTTTGTCATCCGAGATCTAGAGAATTAATTACGGATTTTAACCGTAATTACAATTTTGTAATCAAATTTACGATTTGCCTTCCTTATTCCGTAAATCAAATTTCTACTCTTATAAATGATATAAACTAAATCAATTACTTGAAATTATTTTTTAAAAAAATCAATCATTAGAAATAAAACTTTTAGAACCTAAGGTAACATTTGTTTTTTTTTTCTAATTTTTTTGTCATTTTCTTATATATATGTGTGCATTATTTTTATATCACTTTATCATATCTATATAGGTAAATTAACTTTTGATCAGCTACTTCTAATCAGCCATTTTATCAAACAATAATTTATAATCACTAGTAGCTGTAAGTGAGCATGGTTCCATTAAATCCAACTGTGTCATTAAAAAATAAGCTAATCATCGGTTTTTGTGTTATTTATATAAACCAAAAATCCCAGTCCATCAACATGGCTAACCAAATATTCGACAATCCATTTTTTGGCTAACCATATCTTGCTTTTGGTTAACTAAAATCAAAAATAAAATTGCAATTCCATACTATATATTAAAGTTCAAATACAATAATTACCATAGATACAATAAAAAATGCAAAGAAAATATAAATAAATTGTAATTAATTCATTTGCAATCCCATGATACTTGGTGCATATATAATATATCCAAAATATATATGAAATGCATGGAATTAGCACACTAATTTTGAAACGAGGTATCACAAAATATTTAATGAATTATATTCCTTGTCCAAAAAAAATTTATACATTCCAAAAGTATGTTGATGTTAGTAAAAATTAAAATACAATAGAAGTGCTTTACTTGGAAAAAGAACTGTTTTTTTCATTCTTCCATTGATTCAAATACATTCACGAACGTAACACCTTCTCTTCTTATACATATTGAATAGACTAGTAATCATGAAGAGTTATCATCAATATCACTATATAACACAATCACGTCTCGATTCAAATTTCAAGTTGCTTTTTATAAATTAACTTTTTTTTCCTTACATTTATTGATGTCAAGTATATGAAATTTATTTTCAATATATATATATACACACACACATTGTATTATATAATTTTAGTATCATATTAGTATTTTTCGTTGGTTAATCGAAACTATTTGCTTGCATTTTAAACCTAAAACCTAAACCAAGATTTGTATAAATAAATCCAAAATCGAATCGGCAGTTAACTCTATTTTTCGGGGCCTTTGGCTTTTAATCAGCCGATTTTTAGGTTTTTTGCTCACCCTTATAAGCAACTATCACCTACCAGCTATTAGTAACAACTATCAGCTATCAACTATCAGCTTCAACTCAACCAAATAGGCCCTAAATTTTTGGGACATTATATCAGATTCATATCTCTACATCTTAGTAATTATCATTATGGTAGTGAAGTTGCAAAAATTTTATTCTTGCAAGGAATGAAACATGTGGACCATGTTCTTAAGTTCATTAGATGTCAAAAACTATCACTTATAAGTAATTATTGTTAATTTAAATCATTTATAAGTAATTACGGAAAAGCCAGCTATGCTCAATGTAAGTATTTGATCAAAATACCTTTGATTCAGACTCTTAACTTTGATATGATTTGAACTCCTCATCATTATTAATATTCTTAATGATGGGTATGAAGATATTTTTACTGATTTATAAGAGGAGAAAAGAACAAAATAATCCTCTAGTTATAGATGTAATCTGGTTCTTCTTGTCAATCAATCATCAATCACATTATTTGAGCTTTTCATTAATTAATAATAGTAATAGTTGAAACAAAGATTTGTAAATTTTAAAAGCAATCCAATTTATTTTCATCCGAAGTTAATGCATGAAAAAATGAATTATAACATTTTTATCAAAAGAAAACTTAACTTTAGAGAAAAAAAAACTTTAAAGTGATCAAAAAGAATATTTTTAGTGATCAAAAACTTTAAACTTTCAATATCAACTTGCATGCTTTTAGAGTCCACCTTTGTTCTTGATCTTAGCTTGAGTTTTATTTATTCATTTAATTGAGTCAGTGGGAGCATTTTGTGATAAAAAGAGAAAATTTTATGTGGAGATAACTTGAAGACGATATAAAAAGTCCATTGGATCCCATTGATCAGTAAGAATATTTTTAGTTATAACTTACACTTTTTATTTTATGCAAACGTTGAGGAACAATTGAAATCTAGATGTTCTATGTGGGTTAAAGACTCAAGTATCTCCAAAAAGTCCAAGGCATGCATATTGTTAGAGCTGATAATTTGAGTCTCGTTCGTTTGATTAATCCAGTCAACTTGGAATTAGGGTTGGACCAATAAAATGGTAGTATGATGTAAATTGTGTCCCCATCTAATCCTACTCCAATTCGCTTTCGCCCAATATGGTTCCTACCGAATCGACAGCTTTAAATTTGTGCTTAGAGTTAGCAATTTGAGTCCAACTCACTGGGCTAGTCCGACCAACTTGGAATTAGGGTTGGGTTAGTTCAGTAAAATGGCAACCCAATGTAAATTAGGCTCTATCCTGCTTGATTTTGCCCGTCCACGCGGCCTCGACTGATCGGGTACCGGCCCTAATTGACATACATACTATTTTGCTACGCCATTTGTAAAGGCCAAATCATGTGACTTCATTTTTGAAAAATTTCAACCCAAGCCCATTTTTAGAAAGGTTGGGTGGGCCTTATGCTACATTTCAGATCTGGCTTGGCGGGCTAGCTCGCTCCTAGCCTTATGTTATTTTTTAATATATAATGTAACTCTGTTTTTAGTATATATATATATGTATATATCTATTTGTAAGTTTATTATATAAGTCAAATAAAGGTCCAACTTAGTTTATTGTGATTAAAAATTCCTGGGTTTCGAGGGAAGGATTAGGAATAAAAACTTGGTTTTAATTTTGGATCCGTCGGGCCAACCCATTCTAGGTCAACTTATTCCAAGCCTTGTAGGCTAGGCCACGAGGCCTCAAAAATATGTTAAACATAGCTTAGCTCGGCTCGTTGACCAGTCAACAAGCTTATTGACATGGGCCGAACTTACACGCCCCGAAACTCACCCTAAAGCGAGATGATCGCCATTTCACACACACCAAGCCTAAAGGCCCAAGCGCGAAACAACACCTTTCTTCTTATAATCGGATTTTCATTCAATTACCAAACACTTGTTCAAAGTGACAAGAATCCTAAATTCATAAATTCTCCAAATTCAAAATTTCATGCTGACAAAAAAAAAAAAAATCTAAATCTCAAGTACGAATCTCAAATAAAATTGTTTAGAATATAACAGCAATATTTAGAACCTCCCAAATCGAACTTTGAACTAATATCAAAATGAAGGTTATTATCCAAGTGACTTTCTTAATTAACTTTCAAAACCAAACATTCCATATAAACATGAACTTATTAGTTCAACATGGTCTAACACAAAATTTTAATCAAATCCTAATGATGACGTATCCCCAACCTAGTCATTACTCATCGCATAAACTAATGGTACTTGAAAAGATGTCAACAAATGAACTTTAATCTTAATAAGAAATACTAATACAGTTCATGGATCAAAAAATTTATAATCATATAACAAATATAAAATATTTTTCTTTTCACAAAACCTTTGTATTCAAATGTAGTAGAATATTCAAAATTTTCCATCAAAACATTCTCAAATCGATTTCATATCAAATATGATCAAAACAATTTCAGATCAAATTCAAATAGAACATTTTCATATCAATCTCAAATCAAATACATTTTTCTTATAGTTAACAAATATCAAATGGTGCCCAACCATGTGGGACTCTTCAAATAGGTGGTTAGCCGCAAATTGTTCATTTTAAGGTGGACGGAACCAAACACTACTAGTATTACTAACCTCTAATCGAAACTGCAGGTCGTGGCCTGAAATCAATTAAATTCGCCACCAAATAACGTAGAAAGCGTCAACTATTTTCTCGCTGATAAGTATTTAATAGTGTCAACTATTAGTTCTATGACATGCCCGAACTAATCCAGTCAAATATTTCATTAAAAATCAAATCACAAAACAACATATCTCCACATTTTCTATCATAAACAAAACAAATATCAAATGTACTTTCATACAAAATCACTATTTTATCCATGGATAATCAAATAGAATAAAATGAATAAAACTTTTCCTTATTCAAATTACATAAAGGAAAATAAATATATTTTTCGAAAAACTATATAAATAATATTTACACAAAAACATATAAAAGATTTTCTTTAGCAAAAGTTGTATTAATATCTCTTACCTCAAAGGAGTATTAAAAAAGCTTTGAAATAGCTAATCTCAAGAATTATGGTTCAAGAAAATATTTCTCCTAAAATAATAAGGAAGAAACTATCATCATTACTTATTTATTCCTAAAACTATAAATTTAGGGATCCTATAACTTTCATAATTTGATATTCTTAGCATTAGTATTATTTTTTAACTTTCTAATCCATAATAATCAAAGTTAAAGGTTTCTAAATATTTTATAAAAATTTATGATTTGTAAAGCTTATTCAATCAAATTGATTTTACATTTCACTCAAATGTATTGATAATTTTTTCAAATAATAACTACATTTAAATTAGCAAAATTTCAAATTTTTATAAAGCCATATTCCTTGTAATCTGTTTAATAATTATTTATATATTATTATTTTGTACTTTAATCTAAAACTAAATCTTTAACTAAAAAAAGAAATATTATTGATAATATTTTATAAATTATATTATTATCCAATAGTCATTTCAATCTCTATATCTTAACAATTATCACATTTTACAATAAGTGTTATTAACATATCTTGTATCATATAATTGCTCAAAATTACCCTAATATCATTCCTTATCTAAATAAAATTTCAAATTTTAATAAAATATCTACTTACCAAATATATATATATATATATATATATCCTTAAATACTTATCAAATAAATATATTTATAAACCTTACATTTTTTTCAAACGTATTATATATGTTTATTATTATTTTCTTTAAAATCATCATCAAATATTTGTTTTTTTTTCTAAAACAAATCTTGAATATACATTCTCAAATATCTAAAACTATTGTTATTTTTATATATTTTTTCAAACATCCATCATAATTATAAATTTTTTAGGCATATTATACCTAAGTTTTCAAGACCTACTTTATGAAGATTTTTAGTCATAATATTCTTTTATTTAATGATATCAATCAAAATAATATGTCTACATGCCCCATTTTTATCTTTTCAATTAAACCAATCAAAATCATTTCATCTCTAAAATTCCCTTCTTTTTTTTTCAATGTATTCCCTTATTTCTTCCTTTTTAGTACAATGGCCCCCTACTTTTTTTTTTATTCACAAACTCAAATTATGTCGTCCCCTATTACCTTTTTTTTTTTTTTCATTCACAATTTCATAACATACGGTTAACACATTTCTTTCTTTTTCTTTTTTTCTATCTCATAGCATACGGTAGTTTTCTACTTTTTTTTTTTTTTTTACTTTTTAATTCTTTTACTCAAAGTAATTCTATATGACACGACCAACCGATATTTTATTTTACTTTTAAAGAAATAGAGTAATCTAAATTTGACTTCTTGGGTTGATCTAAACTTAGTGGGATGAACCATTAAAAACAAGGGATGCAACAAACTCATTTACGTAAGATCTCCCAACAGCAAGCAGCTGAATTGCTCGACCTAAATAAATGAGGCATGTGGCTTAGTTCGTGTGATACTCGTAATTTTTTTTAGGGTAGAAAAAATATAATTCTTTTAAATTAAACTAAAGGTATAAGAGTAATTATCCAAAGAACCTTATGTATAAATAGAAAAAAAAAATATTAGTAAACCCTTTTGTGTTCTTTTTGCATAGCCTCTCGATCATAGAACTCATAGAAACTCAAGTCGTCTAATTTAGGGTTTGAATAAGTGATTTCAAGAGTAAAATTTTCTAGATCTTATTTCAAAGAAAAAATATTATTTTCTATTTTCTAAGGAGCGATTTCTTGTTCTTGTAATTCCTCGAAAAACTAGGATATTAGATCTAAGGTTGAAGAAGTAATTCAAAAGGCAAGATCTTCCTTATTTTATTTTTCTAGATTTCTTTTATTTAGATTATTTTAATATTCTTGGTGCATTTGGAAGAGCTTATTTACAGTTTATTTGAGTTTATCTTATCACATAAGTATTTTTGATAAAAATTATAAGTGTTTGAAAGAGCTTATAAAAATAACTTATGACCCCCCTATAAACCCACTTAGCTTATTTCTCAATAAACTTCAGAGAAGCTCATAAAAAGTTTATACAAAACCTAAAAATTGATTATCTTAATGACAAAACCAGCCAATTATGACAAAATAAGAAAAGAAAAATAGAAAAAATCTCCAAAATTATGTAATTTTTTTAAAAATTATGTGTAAAAATGGGAAAATCTGAAAAAATAGAAAATAAATTCCGAAAAAATTATGTAAAATAGGTAAAAATTATGTAAAAATAGGAAAAAAATCTGAAAATAATTAAAGATTGAAAGAAAAGGTCCAAAAATTATGTAAAATAGGTAAATTTTGGAAAAAAATTATGAACAAATAGGAAAAAATTATGAAATATAATTAAAAAATATAAAAGATTTTATTGATAATGGAGAGAATGATTTTGGATAATGATTTTCTTAATTTAGAATTTGATTAGATCCATGAATGTTTATTTTATTTTTAAACTTAGAATTTTTAAGTGAAGGACGAAAAGTACTGATGGTCGCTTAGATTTTTATGTTTGATGTTCTTTACTTGATTGTATTTTATTATTAGATAAAAATTATGAACAATATTTAATGAAATATATAATTTTTATTTATATTAGGTAGGTTGCGCATCACTTAAAAAAACATGCGCTCATAAGTGCGCCTTACACCTCAAGGTCCCAAGAGGTTTTTGTGCCTCAATGCTCCTTAAATAACAATGAGTTCATGGTATATTACATTCTAATTTATAAAAAGCGTTTCAAAGATTTTAATAAAGTAAAAAACCTATAATATTTTAGTTTTTATAATCTCTTTGATGCATATGAAATAAAAGTGAAGATGAGAGAATGATTAATTAGCTATTTTTTATACTAAAAATTACATTTGAATGATAAATGTTTTCGGTATATAGTAAATATTTACTTTATATATATATATATATATATATATATTGATTGGGTTTAAAAAGTAGGTGCGTAGGCCCACCCCCCAAATCCGAGAAGCAAGATTAAAAGAAGACTTATGGGCAGGCCCGCAAATGTACTGCCCCCCGACGAGGCCCAAACGGAGCTCAGCTTCATCCCCTCTCCCAAGGGCTCCAGACGTGAAAAGCTCAAAGAGCCCATATCCTATAAACCAAATCGAATCTCCATCAATAAGGGAAGTAGAATAATTCTCAATAACTGCTTTCTAATTATCCCTTATTAATCTGACAGCGATAAAGAAAGAAAATCCTCCATCCACAGAGAGAGTTCAGACACCATCAAACTGGAAAAGTCACCCACTATAACATCGTGTCACCCCATCGGTGAAAGGTACATGACAAAACTTCATTTCTGCTTGATCTTCTCTTCCATCGTAAATAATCGACTTAGGCACTGAGAGGCAATCCGCAAGCCCCCGCCAATCCTTTTCTGCTTATTTTGGCAGAGAGTTCGACATTCGTAGAGTTAGCGGACTGTATCAAGAATTCAAGCACGCCTGCCCGGGCCCTGAAAAAGCATCATCAAGCCATACAACTGCGGGAAACGATGCGCCTTTACAAATAAAGCCGATCTTCGAAGAACTCACGCCAGATCAACTCGAAAACATGCCAAGAGTCGCGCCAATCCCCCAAGAATGCAAGACCAGCAAGGCAATGTAGATAGTTGACCTCCTGCAGGCGCACTGAAAACTATACACGATAACAAAAATGAGATAGAGGCACTCCGTCTCACCAACCAAATCCTGATAAGGGAATTAGAGCAACTCACCAAACAGATGCAACGCCCGCAGGAAGTGTGACAAGCCCAAGAAGGCCACAATACCACCCCTTAGGAAGAACAACCACACCTTGGCCCTCCCCGAGAGGCAGAAATAGAAGCAGAATCCAGCCGAGCCAGGGGGCACGAGCCTTACTTACCCCCTAGAGAGGAGCGCAACGAAGCAGTACTCGGGGGGAACATCGGAAACGATGAGCCAACTCCTCATCAGCAAGGAATGGGGGAGCGATCATGGGAGCAGAGGTTCAAGGGCATCCAATAGGAGCTCGCCACATGGCTGAAGTCGTAAAGGTCGGTGCCCATACTCATGGACACCTCAGCACAAGGAACCAGTCCCCATTCATGGCCTGTAGGTGCTACATTTCCCTTCCACAGTTCAAAGATGCCGCAAATAGCTTGATAGAGAAGATCCCCACACTCATCTTAATACTTATAAGAACTGACGAGCCGCATGGGTATCAAGACTTCGTATGATGCAGAGGCCTTTGCTATCACGCTTTAAATGGCCCAACATTGGCTTAAGTTTAACAGTTCCCACCATCACAATCTCCCTATTTAAAGAGCTTCCATCACATTCGTCTCGCACTTCATCAAGCCGTGACATACAGAAGCCGAAGTTATCACTGTCATTCATAAAGGTAACCCACAAAGAAAAGCTTGCAGTCTATGCCTGTATGCTCAACCAGCCACAAAGGTAGATGTTCCAGACAGAAGTTTGCCAACACCGATTCATCGTTGGGCTAGAGTACGCCAAAAGACTTAATGTTTCACCCAAAGAACTCGCAAGCTTCGTTGAGGTGCTCGCAAAGGTATACATTAATCACAGTTCCTCATATCCAAGAGAGGCCTTCAACCCACAAGGAGAAAAGCAGGACTGACAAGCAACGAGAGCGGGTCCCTGTGGAGACAAAGAGATCAGAGAGATCCCTGGGAAGGGACAAAGAACGATCCCTAAAAAGGCGAGGAGCCGTCAAAGCACCTCCTGTAATCACCTAGCCCAGCACACATCGAGATTCAATTTTTAGCCACCCCCGACAAACACGCATCACGTGCTCCACGAGTAACATGAAAATTTTTCCTGATATAGTCATCCTGCATGAGGCTGACCCAAATCCAAAAGAGATAACACCAGATACTGTGAGTTCCACAAGGACCACGGGCATCAAACGGAATATTGCATACAACTCAGGAAGGAAATAGAATACTTGATTTGACAGGGGTATCTTCGCCACTACATAGCCTCGAAGGTCGATCGTGCGTGAGCCACCACCACCTTCTAGCCAATCCCAGCCAACACTTAACGCCTTGGGAAATCCATGATTCTGTGGAGGATTTGCGTGAGTGGGGATCTCAAACAAACAGAGTGCCTATTTCATGTGAGTATCAGTCGAGAGGTCTTTTTGATAAGTGCTGTCTAAAACCCCAATCGACACCGCCATAACCTTCTCTATCTGCACCGGAAGGATCAATATCCCCACTGGCGATCTCTTTGGTGATAAGTAAAGTCAGGGCTAACAAAATAACCATCATCCTTATCGACAATGGAGCTCGCTGATACATCATCTTAGAAGCATCAGCCAATAAGATTTGGTAATTCGGGCGGAGAGGCTGAACCCATCAACACCCACCGCGAGGATCTCTTAGAAAAAGTGCTACTTTTGGGGTCAATACAGCTAGTGCTCACTTTGGAAGACCCCATGCCAGGCAACAACGACAAAGAAGATTTCATGGGCTTGATACCCCCTCAACTTATAACGTGTTATCAAGCAGCCCTCTCAACGCCCATAGCGCCATCCTTCCACTTTATCACATTGTGATCAAGTTCCCACCACACAGAGTAGGAAATGGTTCGAGGAGACTAGCGCGTGGCCGTGGAAATGCTACTTCCTATGATCAATGAAGCAAAAAGCTTACGACAAATATCCGTGACTAACCCGACATGCGAGACTAGTGAACACCTCGACCCGAGCCCCCAAGAGCCGATCTATACAATAGACGATCACTCCCTCGAACACCTCGCCACGCTGGTTCCAAGCTACGGAAGACCTAGTTTCCTTATCTTCAAACGTGTAACGCGATGTTTTCGCGGAAGCAGGAGGGCATGGAGGGATTGACCCCTGAATAATCACTCAGCAGATTGCCGCCACCCATCCTTCAAATCGTTAAGCAAAAAGAAGAAGCCACCCTGTAAAGACAAAAGCGACACGAGGAGATCGACAAGCTCCTCCAGGCAGATGCGATCAGAGAAGTGGAATACCCTGAATGGTTGGCTAACGTCGTACTCGTCAAAAAAGCGAATGGCAAATGGCGACTTTGCATCGATTTCACTGACGTCAACCGAGCATGCTCGAAAGATAGTTTCCCTTTACCTCGGATCGACCTCATAGTACGCTTGACAATGTACCATGAACCTCACCATGGATGCTCCCAAACACAACCAGACAACGTGGATCCCGACGACCAAGAGAAGACCTCATTCACACTAGGCAGAAATCTATTGCTATCTGCAATGCCCTTTGGACTTAAAAACATAGGAGCTACTCTACCGAGGTTGGTGAATTGTGATGTTCCGTAGTTAAATAGGGACATCTATGAAGGCATATATATAGCTTCCATATGTTAGTAAACTCAACCACGGTCGAGCCCATAGCCTTTATCCGCCAAGGCATTCCAGATCCCGAAAAAAAAGTACAACATGAAGTTGAATCAAGCCAAATGCGCTTTCGGAGTCTCAGCCGGAAAATTCTTGGGTTTTATAGTCAACAACTGAGGAATAGAGGCAAACCCATACAAGATAAAAGATGTGCTCGACATGTTGCCGCCATCAAACATAAAAGAAGTCTAACGCCTAACTGGAAGAATAGATGCGCTAAGTCGTTTTGTGTCCAAGGCCGCCGACATAAGGTCACCCTTCTTCCAGTTCTAAAAAGCTTCCAACCTGACGACAATCGCAAAGAAGACCACAACGTTAAACTTATCCGAGCCTCCCCATTCCGGTAAGTCCCTATGAGGGAGAGTTCTACTCAGACCGGTCGCTTTAGATTTCAACCGCCTTCCCCCGGGTCGTGAGACAAAGATGAGTGTGGGGCAAATTGCAATTTACTATCAGTAATGAGCCTTGGAGAGCGCAGGGAAAGGCACCAAAAGATGGAGAAACTAACTCGCATTGGTAAACTGTGAAACTAAAACTCCACTCATTTCTAAGCTCTCATACAATCGAAATCTCAACATAATATCCAATGAAGCAAGTGCTACACAAACCAAAGACCTCTGGAAGATTGATGAAGTGGGCCATAGAGCTGAGCGAGTTCGACATCAGATACAAACCGAAAACAACAATAAAAGGGCAGATCTTGGCAGACTTCATCATGGAATTCACCTCAACAGAGCTTGCCGAAGCTACTCAACTGACGTCCGACCTCCCTATTTGGAGACTGTCCGTAGATGGGGTCGCCAATGTTCAAGGGAGTGGTGTCTGGCCTAATCTCAATCTCTTCGCACTAATAGATATTGAATATGCGCTAAGATTTAGTTCCGAGCCCAATAACGAGGCCGAGTATGAGGTCACATACCGGCTTAACCTCGCCCATTCCATGAAAGTTTATCAACTAGAGGTATGCAGTGACTCCCAGCTGGTAGTAAAACAAATAGAAGACTCCTATGAAGCCAAAGACGCAAAAAAATGATCCTATACCTCAAGAAGGTACGAGAATTACTTAAGAAGTTCGTACGAGTTCATATCAGACACATACCGAGAGCAGAGAATTCGCGAGCAAATGCCCTAGCAAAACTAGCAATGTACTCTTCCCTAAGAAGACTCACAGATCGACACCTGCTGAAAGCACCTTTCAAAACCTCCTCGTAGATCTCAACAATGAAGAGACATCTCTCCCCACTATGTCCTTGCCGTTGAATGGACCTCATTCGGGACTACTTAATGGAAGGACTAACGCTAAACTTAATTCAAAGAGGCATCTAAGCTTAGGCTCCAGGTCCGCTAAAGTTCCATCATTCATTCGTGAAACTGTAAAACCCTAGTTTCAATCTATAACTCCTTAGTGTTAGCAAGATGGATTAGAGAGTAAAACAACTTATATTAGATTAATTGAATCCCATGGCGTTAGAGAATTATCAATTTAAGGTTGATGACTAAATTAATGTAACGTCCTTGGCCCCGAGACGTACAGTTAGATCACTCTAAAATATACCCCATAGCTTTCTTGAATTGCTTAGTGTATATTATCAAATTAAATTCCGAATTTTTCTGAAATAAAATAAGAGACCCGAAATGAATATTAGAGACAAGCAGAAGTAATATTTAATACTTGAGGGACCTAGTGGTCATAAATGAGAAAGACTAGTTAATATCTAAAATGCTTGAAAATGAAATGTAAATAGAAGGAGCAGGGATTAAAGGCAGAATAGAGAAGATGGAATAGAAATAAAAGAGAAACGGGGACCAAAATGCAAAATGAAAAGCTAAGAAAAACGCTGTTTTTGACTCACTGTCACTACTAACAAAACACGATTTAAGATCAAAAATTGGTCTCATTCGAGAAAGACCAACTATAGAGAAAGAGGAGAGGAAAAGAGGTAAGAAGAAGAAGAAGAAGAGAGAAAAGAAGAGAAGAGAAGAAGAGAGAAGGAGAAGCAAAGCCAAAAAGGTATGGAACTAACCTTGGGTATGAATTCTAGTATAGATCAATGGAATTTGTATGATTATTATCTTGCCCAAACCTAGGGTTTTGCTAGGATTTCATCCTAAACCAATAATTATGGAAAGTAAGGTGGATAAAACCTTAAAGAGTACAAGAAGCATATGAAATCCTCTCTTGAGGAAGGCTATAGTTCAATGGCAAGTAATTGAGTTAGGGTTTAGAATAAACCCTAACTAATCTTACATGTTAGGTTATGTATGGGTTAGGATCCATATTATAGTGGGTTTGGAGAGTAATGCATGATAGATTTTTGAAATAAGATAAGAGTAAAGAGGATTTGAGTAGAAAAGAGATTACAAGATGCATAATGTGGGTTTTGAGGTGTGAAGTAGAGTTGAATTGGGTAAGAAAAATATGGAAAAAATCTGAGAGAAAAGCCCACATTACAGGCAAAAATTCGAAGCCCTTCTTGTGTGTAATCTTATTTTGAGTTCGACCAGTTCCATTATTTCAGACATAACTTGCTCATTTCTTATCCGATTTGAGTGATTCAAGTGGCTAATTAAAATAGACTTCAAGGAGAACCAAACATAAAAAATAGGAATCGTCAAATTCTGACTTTAAGTGGCCCATAAATTCACTCAAAGTGGAAACTGATGTGCAAACAAATTCCTGCACATCGGTTGATCATAGAGTAATCCGAGTTGTTTAGAGCATAACTCGAGTTCCGGTGCTCCGATTTGGGTGATTCCAATTGGAGAAGAAACATTATAACCATAGCTTCAAATGAGCGAAGAAACAATTTCCAATTTATGAAGTTAAGACCCCAGAAATCAAGGATAACAATAGGTGATTCAGTGAGTTAACCAAATTGGCATAAAAAACATGCTGTAACTTATGTTATGTGGTTGAGGGCCTTAGAGAAGGAATTTTAAATTGAAAATTTAAAGAGATGTCATTGGATATATAAAGGACTGATCTGGAGAGTTTTATAATTTTTGAAGACTGTTTGAATAATTTTTGGGTCATAAAGTCTATAGAGGATTGTTTGAAAAATGGTCTTAGTGAGATTCTTGACCTTATAGTTGAGAATTGAAATTTTTTACAATCACTAGTAATGATGAGAGATATTGTGTAGGTGGCGGGTGCGGGAGCGACGTCCACGAGCCTCGTAGAGACGCTTGTGGGAGTGATACGGATTCAAGGTAGTGGTTAAGCCACATAGATCTTTTCAGTTTCATGTAAATGGTTGATGTTGGTAATGAATATGGTAGTTAAGTAATCTAAAAGAAAATATTTGAAAGAGAGTTTTAAAAGTTTCAAAGCGAGTTAGGTTGTGCTTTTGACACTAGTAAATGTAGTTTAAAACCCATGTATATTCCTTAAGATATAATGAGATTTGGCGTTATGTGACGATCACGATAAATTGAGTCATAATAAGCTCCTGGCAAAGAAAAGTTAGCACTATGCGACAATCACGAGAAGATTCCGTCATTAGTTGCTTTCGGTTTCGCCGTATAAAGCGCTACGTTCGCGATCTGAACAATTTATACGTAGTTGACTAATTTATAGTTTGGCACTATGTGTGCGATGTAGTAAATTCAGCTCGTGGTGCCCGAGGTTTGCCACCCACAATTGCGTCTGATGAAATTCCGTATTGTAGTTGCTGGAGTGATAAGATTGGCGCCACCTACGTCGTCGCGATGGGATTAAAGTAGCGTAGTGGTTGGAGATGACTTAGTAAGCTTCACGTTGGCGTTGGTTTTAAATACGCCATTGATGGTTAAATAATTAAAGGATATACATAGGGGTTTTGAAAGAAATCATAAAACAAATGATAAATTGTCATGTTAGTGTATGTGATATATATTTTCGTTGCACTAACTTGCTTGTGGCATTTGTAGCTATTTATATTCGATTGTGTCCCCATGTGGACGAAACGGGACGTCATCATTTATTGTCTATATAGGTGGGCAATTTATGACCTATGATGTAAAACTTTTGTATAGTGGGGATATGTAATTGAGAGCAACACATATTTAGATTTTGAAATTGTATATTTGTAAATATCCATGCATTTCATATATATGATGCATCTAGATATATTCTACTTAAGTTTGTAAGTTTGTATTTATAAATTGAGAATTGAGTGTTGATGTTGTGACGCCCCAAACCCGGGGGTCCGTTGACCACCCGTCAACCCACGGAATACAAGCGGTTGTCGGGTTACCGGCGCTCCGCCGAACAATCGGGCGGTCGCATGCGGGAGCTCTACCCCGAATATCACGCATGAAACTGTCTCAAGCGAGTCGATATAATTGCAACATGAGTAAAACGACCTTGGGCATCGCGATTTTCGTAACTACATTGCCAGGTCAATATATCCAGTAGTTCTAAGAGTTCAAATTTTACTCTTATACAACATATAATCGTGTGGGAAGGGACGACGAGATCGCGTAAACGATTTTCTATTGCATCGAAGGCTAAACGGTCGGATACTTTGATATTAAAGAGAAGTGGAACGTTCTCTCTAGAATTTCTCCATGTTTGGCCACTGCATCTCCCCCCCTTCCTTTTCCTTCTTCCCCACGTTTCTTTTTGGCTTAATGAAGGAGAAGATCTGTTTATCACAACTATTTTGTCGCTGTGACTTAAAATCAAAATCGAATGCACATTATGTCCATGTTTACGGTTTGATATTCGGCACTAACCTCGGTCGTGCATTTTCATCGACTGCTCTCATACCACTTATGGTACATGAGTACGTGTTATATGTGACTTTACGTCGTATCGAAAATCGTTTCTGACACGAGCAGCGATGTCTCGAGAAAAACGTATAAATTCAGCTATCTCGGAGTCGCGAAATTTTACGTGCTAGCTAGATTTTGAACAATTCCAACGGTGCAATCCGTTTCATCATCCAATATCTAGAGAATAAATTTCGGATTTTTAGCAAGAAATAACAATTTTAATCAAATTGCGATTTTGCCCTTTTCGGAGAATTGGGTCTCCACAGAGATGTGGCATGTTGGTCAAATATGATAATTATTATTACCAGATTTGGGAATAAAGAAGTTGGGGAATTGAGGTTTTAGTAAAAGTGTAAATTTCTTGACAATTAAATTTTGGTTTTTATCAAAATACAACGATTATCTTTGTCGAAAATTTTATGAAAATATTTGAAACAAAGTTGCGAAAATTTTTATCACTCTGACTAATTAAAAAGAAAATTTAATTGGGTTTAGCAGTAAGCGGGTTATAAGTCAGGGTTCACTCCTCGGATTTCTTGATCGAAGCGAGTCGGTTTCGGAGTCCGTTGGGAGTGCCGGCGGGATCCTCGGACAGAGTTTAGATAAGGTGCAGGTCTGTGCATTGCAGGAAGAAGCGACTACGTGCTAAGCGATGCATGAGGCATATGTGGAAATCACCGCGGGCTCGGGCGTGGCGGGAAAAAGTCTTGAGCGGGGTCTTGTTGGCCCGCGTGCTCGAGGCATAGCGGTTTGTCCAAAAAGTGCAAAGTTTGTCGAGCTGCGCGAAATCTCTCATCTCCCATCAGGAGCCATTGGCGTGGGTTCACAATTTTAGCCTTTTCAACAATGGAGGTTGGACATATTGGGACCCCTGCCCATTGGAAGGGCCATCACAAATTCATCGTCGTAGTAGTGGATTATTTCACCAAATGGGCAGAAGCGAGCCCTTGGCTACTATCCGCAGAAGACAAAGGTGCGCAACCGTTTGGCGTTCCATAGTATGCAAGTTTGGTATCGGCCACAGTGTGAGCAATGGGAAACAATTCCAACAACCCTAGGTTCGAGAGTTTACGTGCCAGGAGCTCGAGATGGGGAACTACTACTCGTCCCAGCTCATCCTGATCAATGGAATGGCTTGAAGTCACCATGAACCTTAGCGGCATTGAAGACCAAGTTGGAAGATTTAAAGGGCAAATGGGTAGAATACCTCCCAGGAGTGTGCAGGCATACAAAACTACCTGAAGTCGGCAACTCGGGAGACTGGCTCTGGCCTTTGGCAGGCAATAGCCTGTCGAGTTCGGATTAAAATCCACGGATTGAATTGGCAAGTGTAGAGCATAGCAGAGGCTCTTCGCTAAACATAGACCTCTTAGATGAAAAAACGTGATCAGAGTCTGAAGCGCTGAAAAGACTACCAAAGGAAGGCGACGAGGTACTGTAGTAGAAGGTGAGCCAGTATAAACTGGCGACTGGTTTTAAAAGCAACGACGGAAATATCTACACTCATGAAGCTAGGACCATTGGGAAGGCCCTTATATCGTGCGCGTGGAGTGGGCTTGGCAACTCTGAACTCAGAGACGGAAGAAGGAAAAATTCTACCTCGCTCTTGGGCAGGCACTAAGCGATTCTATCAATAGACCTCAGATTGTAATATTTAATAAAGTACCATCAGTTTTCAGATAACAGTCGGTGTGTTCGTTGATTACTTCACTTAATATCCTTATGAATCAAAAAGCAAGGCATATCGGTAAAAGAAAAGTAAGCATTTCATTTGACGCTGAAAGTTACACACCTCGGGAATACGCAAATTCGTGCTTCACAAAAGATTGTTCTTTATTTCAAAGAAGATACAATTGATTCAAAAAAGTTACAATCAACAGTGCCATCCTTTACATCTCGGGAGCGAGAGCGGTATAGCGGCTCCCTCGAAAAAAATCTGAAAGGGAAGGGAAGAGAGGAAGAGGGTGCGAGCGAGAAGAAGAAAAAAAAAAGGGAGAAGGAATAGGAAAAGGAGGAAGGAGAAAGAGGAAAGAAGAAGAAAAAGGAAAAAATGGAGAGCGGTATTAAAGTTTTTGAGCACACCGCCCACTCAGGATACGTTACTGCACGGCTCGTCATCGGACGTAGCTGAGACAACATAACTCCTTGAGGAGGAAGCCCGAGGCTTTGTCTTTGGCAAAGACCGCCAGGAACCAAGCATTCGACTCCACGATCTCAAGTAGACCTCCTGATGACAGACAAAGCTTACATTCTGGCAGGTTGATAAATAAAGCTGGGGAAAGAAGCCGACTTAGGCCTTGAGAGTCAGCAGGCGGGCAATCGATCATTTTGTTCCTTATTTTTGTAGAGAGGCAGGCATCGAGACAACGGATCGACCAGCCAATTCAAGCGCGTTTCCGGCCGGTTCCATTGAAAATGCATCATATATATATATATATATATATATATATATATATATATTATTAATTTTAGTTTTTAGTTTTTTTTTAAAATTATGACAAATGCTTATTTATTCAAACACTTCAATTTTATAAGTGTTTATGATAGTCTTTTCGGTAATTTTAACTATTATAAGTGCTTGTATAGTAATGCATCCAAATACAAATAGCTTATTTGATAAAGTACATATTACATAAGTTCTTATAAAATAAGTGTTTAGTAAGATTTTATCTGAAGCGAGCCTATATATATATATATATATATATATATATATATATATATATTTTTTTGATTTACTGAAGTATGGGTGCATTTTGGAGAGCACTTACATCTTATTTTAACTTATCTTCTATATATATATATATATATATATATATATATATATATATATATATATATTATGATTTACCAGTATGGGTGCATTTGGCAGAGCTTATTTACATATTATTTTAACTTATCTTCTCTCGTAATAACTTTTGATAAAAATTATAAATGTTTGGAAGAGTTTATAAAAATAACATGACATTTATAAGCTCATTTGGCTTATTTCAATATTAAGCTTCATGGAGAAGCTTATCAAAAAAAGTTTAAAACAATTTATACGGGAAACCTAAAATCGATAATCTTAATGACAAAATTATCATTTGATATATATATATATATATATATATATATATATATATATATATATATATATATATATATTTTTTTTTTTTTTTTTTTTTTTGATTTACTAGTATGGGTGCATTTGGAGAGCTTATTACATCTTATTTTAACTTATCTTATATATATATATGATTCTGAGTATGGGTGCATTTGGCAGAGCTTATTTACATCTTATTTTAACTTATCTTCTCTCGTAATAACTTTTGATAAAAATTATAAATGTTTGGAAGAGTTTATAAAAATAACTTATGACCCCTTATAAGTTCATTTTAGCTTATTTCAATAAGCTTCATGGAGAAGCTTATCAAAAAAAGTTTAAAACAATTTATACGGAAGCCTAAAAATCGATAATCTTAATGACAAAATTATCATTTTTGAAGTAAATTATGTAAAAAAAAAATTTTTGAAAAATAAAGAAATTCGAAAAAAAAAAGTATAAAATAGGTAAATTTTGAAAAATAAGAAAAAAAATTACGAAAAATAAAAAATAGAAAACAAATTCCGAAGAAAAATTATGTAAAAAATAGGTAATTTTTGAAAAAAACTATGTAAAAAATTGTAAGACCGAGTGATTGCGGAAAAAGAAGCGAATCGTAATTCGATTACAAAGTTGTTAATTTAGGTTAAAAATCGAAGTAATTTATTCTGCAGATCTCGGATGTGAAACAGATTTCACCGTTGGAATCGTCTCATGATGTAGTTAGCCGCGTAAAATTTAGTCGATTCCAGAGGCGGTCGGGTGCTGCGTTTTCGGCGCATTGCGGTTCGGTCTTAGTAAAAGCGGGTACCGATCGAGAAGTCGCGTATAACAAGTATTCATGTGTGTCATAAATTAGTATGAGTAAGAGAATGATGAAAATGGGCCCGGTAGAGATAGTCTTAGGAATATGTGGCTGGGAAAAGAGGGACGAAATTGGCAATTTGAAATTTGATTAAGTCACAAAAAGACAAAAAAAAATGCTAGAGTGCTTCTTCTCCAATAAGAAAGGGAGGCAAAAACGTGAAATGGGGAATTGGGAGATCCAGTAGCCTTTTTTTTTTAGATTTCTTTAGAGAGAGAGAAACCTGCAAAAATCTGGTGATAGGCGCCCCGGCGTCTTGAGACGAAGGATAAGCTAACCTACGCAGAGGGCTTCGATGTGGAGTGCCGGATTTGTGAGTTTTTAATATTTCAGGAAATTGGGGTTCTCCTCTTGGGTTTTCGATTTGATTTAAGTGTTTTTTGATGTTTCGATTGGGCAGGGCCTTGATGACCCGTTGATCGATCCGGAGACTTGGGGCCGGTGTTGAATTTATTAGAAACCATTTGTGCAACCGATGGTAGTGAGAATTTATTCTGAGAGTACATTTTTAGTGGCTAATTTGTGCAATTTTGTATTAAATCATGTATTAGTTTTGGATGAGGCGAGAGTGCGTGAAATCTTGAGTTGTAAGTGAGTAGATGAATTAATTTTAGGAATAATGTAGGGTTTCTTATTCAAAAGCAGTGTAATATATTTTTGAAAATATGTGTTTGGTCAGTGATTTAAACTAAATTCTTTCGTGTTTGATACGTGCTTAGAGTGAATTAATTTTGATGTATGAAGCGAGAATTTACATGGTGCTGATTGTGAATTGATTGTTTTGTAAATATATGCATGTTTATATATTTGCGTATGAATTAAAACACTGTTCTAGATTAACATCTTGATAAATTGTATCTGGCTGAGCAGCACTAGGACTATAGGAAGTAAGTCTTGGAATGAGTCTAGAAAATGGTTCGGAGGTTGTAAAAATATTAATTATCGGAGGAGTAGTCAAATTAAAAATATTAATCGTCGGAGTTGCTGATTGATGCCGTATGAGGTAGTATACAAATTAAAAATATCGATCGTCAGGAGTTGCCAGTTGATATTCATCGGAGGGTGATCCACAAATTAAAAATATCTAATCGTGGACGGCCCAATTGATATTCATGGAAGGTGTGACAGAATAATATATGATACGTCGAGGCGATTAGGTATATCTTTTTCGGAGGTTGTCCACGAACAAACAAAATAATGAATTCTCATACAAAATGGCGAGTGTGAAGTGGTGGACTCAAGGGATCGAGTTGGTCGTAGGCGTTCAAGTAGGATCGTGCATTTTGCTTGAATGTAATGTTTATTTACTGGAACAGATGCGCCATGACTTAGGTGGAAGTGGCGGCTTAGGGCGGTCGTGCGGCGGTCGGCTGCGCAATCGAGGATATTATTTTACAGTCGGGGGAGGCGTGCGAGGGGCCAGATCTGAGACTAGGATTAGAAGAAAGCCGAGTTGTGGCTTTGGTTCTGATTTAAACATGTATTAGAACTCTCTGTCAGTTTTGATATATGTTGTATAAAATAAAAAACATAATAACTCTTCCTTATTAGGTATATGTTGGTATATGTGAAGTACTTGTTTATGAGCCCAAGTAGCGTATTACTCATGTGATTGGATATATTGGATTATATTACTTATTGTTTGGGACGGGATATCGGGTTTGTATTTGGGTAGAGCTCCGTCACAAAGGAACTCTTGTCCAGATTTTAAGTGAAAAATGTTGGGGCACCCACATTCTGGCGTTCCGTAGGATGCTTGGTGAGTCAGTAGATGTGCGGGTTTGACGTGCCAAAAATGACGAAGAAAATGTGACCTCTCATTAAAAGCCAAGAAAAAATTTCCTCAGTGAATGGAAAGGCCTAGTGCGAAACAATAATTTTTCGTGATTTAGACCGATCATGATGTTGGAGTGTTTATTTTGTTTTTTAGACATAGTTGTGACAATGAAACAATCAATGATACTTATTATTTTATGTTTAGAAAATATTAGGCCCCATGATGAGCTTTAAATGATGTTTGTTTTATCATTTGATGTTAACAGCTAGTATGTTTTATTAATGGATAAAGTGTGAGCAATATTTTCTGGTAAGTGCCATAATTTTTGTTTATCTCATTTGGGTACTAGATCAAGCTCATTGGACTTGTGAAGTGTTGCATGGACTCTGGAGGCTTTTGCCTCAGGGCAGAGGTGCCTGTATGATCTTTTTCAGTAACATTATGGACTAATCTATCTTGCTTTCTAGGCTATAGAAACCGTCCTAAGATTTAATAAAATAAAAAACTGAAATATTTTTAGTTTATAATTATACAGTCATATTGAAACAAAGTGATGAGAGAAAGATGATTCAGTGGTTTTTTTCTCTTGGGGTTGTTTTGAATGATGTTTTTAATCTCTATAGTAAATCTTTGCTTATTTCTATTTTTTATCTTGATCTCATGAGTCTCTCATGTCAGTGCATGGATTCTTTAATTTTAATTTAAAAAATTATAACAAGTGTTTACTTATTCAAACACGTTAATTTTATAAGTTATTATGATGATCATTTTTCAATAAGTTCAATTGTTATAAGTGCTTGTATAGTAATGCAACAAAATATCTTAAAATAATATATAAACGCGTTTTAAAATATGTATCCAAACATAAATAACTTATTAAATAAAATATTTATAACATATAAGTTCTCATTTAATAAACTTTTATAAAATAAATACTTAATTAAATAGTTTACCCAAATAGGGACTATTTCTCAAATGCTAATTTGAACCAATTGATGGTGTTTCTAAATTTCAATTAAATACATATCATTTTTTATTATCATCAAATCAAAAGAAAAAACTCTCTCTCTCTCTCTCTCTCTCTCTCTCTATATATATATATATATATATTTTCAAAGATATATAGACCAAATCATGATCTCATAACAAAAAGAAGATATCTTTCTTTATCAAACCCTTTACCCCTTATCCTTTAAGGATCCAAAAGAGCCTTCCTAGGTTGAGCAAACTATCCTTTTTAAGTATTTTACTTTCATTCATTCATTTATTTTTGGCTTTTTACCTTTTTATTCCCTTCTATGATTCGCTATGCACCATAGGCGTGACCCTTTTGAAACTTACTCATTTTCATCAAGGGCCCATTTGGCGCGGGGATAAGATGAGATTATTATTTTGAATGAGATCTTATATTTGGTGATAGAGACGACAACGTTGACGGACTTTGATGGTAATGTTGATGAATAGTTTTGTGAAGCCTTTATCAATTTTATCATCCGGTATAATTCTTAATTTTAGGATGAGATAAATTGAATGAAGAAAAAGAAATCCTTAAATTATAATCCTATGATATAAGCTGTGGTACCAAACATTGGATTAGATAAAAATCCTATCATATCTAGTATTATCATGAATATCAATAAGCCCTTAAACAATAACAATAAATAAATTACATTGTTTTTTCGATATATATATATACAAAATTAAAAATTAAAAATTAAGCATGATGCCATTATTATTATTTTTTTTTTGAAGAGAGAGCATGATGCTATTAAATTTAGGAAGTAAATTGTGGGCATTGGACATTTAAACGGAATGTTACATTTACTAAAATAAAGTATATAAATTAAATTAAATGGAAAGGGTTTATGGGACCCACCATCCATTGAATTTCACCAAACTTAGGCCCCTTCTTTTTAGTAGCTTAACTACATAATAAATTGTCTTTTGACCCACAAGCAGCCAACCCTATAATGGGTCAAATCCACTCTCATTGTCCCTACAAATCACATGCTATTTTGCTTTTTCAATGGCCTTTTTTTTTTTTTTTGGGTGAATAGAAAAGGCAAGATTTTATTTATTAAAGAAAAAAAAAATAGGCAAGATTTCTAGCTTTTCTCTATTTAGCTAAAAACATCCCATTAATAAGCAATAAATATGATTAAAATGAATTTATTATTCATATATTCATTTTAAATATGTTGTTTGATGATAATGGAATGCTTTTCACTTAACAAAAAAGCAACAGATTTTTAGCTTTTTTCATTCAAACAACACCTATTGGTGTTTAACAATAATTTGTTTAACTTTATTCTTATGATAAAATAAAAAATATTCATATAATAAATGTATTACATCTTAACATATTAATAAAAAATAAAAAATAAAAAAGATAAAAAATTTACTATTCTTATTTTTTTTAAATAATTATTATATTTATATATTTTATATAATTAACATAGAATATATAAAATTAATAATTAAAAAATAGATTGATGACTGTCATATTATTCTTTTCAAATATTATTACTGTTATTTTAAAATATTTCATATGGATTTTAAAGATTTTAGAATATTTTAATAAAATTAAAATATAGATTTTTCTTTTTTGTAAAATATGTGGCTTTTCCTATTTAGAAGAAAATTTAAAAATTTTAAAAACAATTCAGCTAAAATAGAAAAATTAAAGTCTAAATTCTGAAAGCATTGCTTTCAGAAAAACCAAAAAGCAAACACCCTTTAAATGTTATCCTGTAAGTTTTAATGTAACCATTTACCTTTTAAATTATTATTGGCTTATAAAAACAGAGATTTAAAAACTATAATCTTGATTTTGCATATGCACATTATTTGAAATCAAATTTTGTAAAACATTTGACATAATCTTTAAAATCACTATTAAATTTTGGGGAGAACCATAAGAATGATTATTAGAATCATCCTTGCACAGGTTTTTTTAAGAAAATTTTATAAATCATTTTTCCTTGCTTTGGTAATAAATTAATAAATACATTATAAATTTTTAAAAATTACAAGATTTGATCAGATATATAATTTCCTTTAAAACATATTTCTTAAATTAAAAATGCTTTCTATAATCATATATTAGCTTTTCTTAAAGATAAAAATAATTTTATTGATTCAAACTGGTATTACATTGGTAGAAACATAAAATAAAAATCGCTAAAAATCATAAATGATGAAATAACCGTTTAATACATACTGATCTACTCAGTCTCAGTATTCCTGACAATGGTACTACATATTCGATACATTACCATCGCGATCATAATACTAACATTTCGCTCTATAACATATTACTAATTATTGATTTGATTTGATTTATTATTGCTGATCGAATATACTTTACTTATTTGAAATCGTTTTCATATAAATAAAAGCTGCACTATGAGGATGATAAACAAACGTCGCACGACGACGACGACAAACAAAACATCGACCAAAGGTTACGATAATTAAAATACTTAAAAACAAACGTTCTCCTGGGACGCAAGCGCAAGGGACAACCACTTTATCAAAAAAATAAAATTAAGGAAATATGCGCCAGATACGTGATTTCGCGCAAAAATAACAGTAACTATTCCTTACTTAAAAAAAAAAGAGTACGAAAGAAAAAATAAAGAGAAAATGAGACTAGAAATTTCGCTTTCTTTAAAATTCACATAGAAAACGTTTTAAATTTAAAAATCATATTAGCTTAAGAGTCTAGTATCATCAAACAACTATGGATGAAAATATCAAGTTAAGATCTCTAATAGTCTTTGAGGTATTGGCTGGAGTGGTATATGGGTGGACGAAAAAGTGGAATTTTGTACTCAAATTCTTATAAAATTAAAATATTATAAATGAATACGTAAAATGAGTAGATGTAAAAAAAAAAAAAAAAGTTAATATCTGTAAGTTATAAGTTCATCTCTTCTAACTTATTAGGCAGAAAAAAGAGCTTTTTTTTTTAAGCAAGCTTTTTTTGACTTATTAAAATTCGGTCCAAACATGTCTAAATTTTTTGCTTCATTAATTTCTAAATATAATTATACGAGTTGTCAAAAAAAAAAAAAACTCTACGAAATAATTTTGAACCGGGTTGGTGAGTTGGTGTGAACCCGGTTCAGTTCTCAGCACAGACAAAACCCCAATGGAGAGAGCAGAATCAGAAGAGAGAGAGAGGGGAAAGTGTTGAGGGAGAGCAAAAATGAAGAAGTCATCAGGAGCAGAGAAAAAACGAGTGAAACGACAATCAGGATCTATACAAAACGGTACCAGAGATTCCAACTCCGACACTCCTCCCAGGGTTTGCTCTTCTTTCCCCTTCACTGATTTCTTTTTTCTAGGGTTTTCAATTTTTTTTTTCTCCCTTCTCTTTCAAATTTTGTATTTTAGATTATTTTTTTAGGGCATTTCCTTTGTTCTAGTTGAGTTTGGCAGTGAAATTTGGTGACTTTTTTTGTGGGGATTTATTCGTGTCGTTATTGGCTTGTGGGAAGCATTGTATTGGATCAGGGATACTGGTGAAATGAGTTTGGTGCTGGTGGATGGGTTTTTTTTTTTTATTCGGCTTAGTGAATGAAACCCAACGTGAAATGGGGTATTTTGAATTTCTGAGCTGATGGGGATTGAGACTTTTCGCAAGTGGAAAATGTGGTAGAATGGATGCTAGCGATATATGCTTTTCAAAATTCATGTTTGTTAACATTGTTGAAGAGATTTTGAATTAGGGATATGTGGGTCTTTTTCATTTCTAGGTTGGACTAAGTTATGAACATTTTTTTAAAGGAGGGTTTTTGACATTTTGGTTCAGTAAGTTTTAAATTTTCCTCTAATTCAATATGGTACAATCAGTACTAGGAGGACAAGCTCTTTAAATTCATGTTTTTGACATTGTTGAACTGATATTGAACTAGGATGTTAATGAATTAAATCTGGTGCCACTTCAGGAGGGCCTCTTTGACCTTTATATCGTCCTAAGTGAATAAATCCAATTCTTTAGATGGAGCATTCTTTTGGGTGGGCACTGGGTCAAACTTTTTCATGATTATAATATATTGATGTGCAGATATAAATTATTGAAATTCCTCTTATGACATTTGGATATGGATGATGCCAATTTTCTGAGCCCCTAAATTTCTTATCAATATATTCTCTCCTTATTGGTCTTGAAGAGGCACAGGTTCTAATTTCAGTTCAAATAAAAGTGGGTACACTTCCTTCAATGTGGGCAGTACCAATTTATTTTAATGATTTTATATCCAGTTCTCTCTTCCTGGAAACTGGGGTATATGATTGTGAACAGGTATTTTGTGCTTGAGGCTTGGCTCTAGTTGTAAAGGGTTGGGGTGGGTTTATGGGAGGTTCCTGGGTCAAATCCCAATGGAGAAAAAGAAAAAGAAAAAGAAAAAAGAGAAAAAGATTAGGTATCGAACAAAAAATTATTTTGACGAGGTGTTTACTTCCTCAGCAGAATTTTTTATGCGATTCCAAGAGAACATCATGGAAAGGAATTCTATTTAAAGATCATTTTAAGGTTGTGCATCTATATATAAGCCTTAAAGTAGGGATTTTGTATAGATTCTAACTTTTGGACATTGTTCGATGACCTCCCAATGTCGTCGTTGAGAATGGGGAACATGTTCAAGTCATTTTTTTTTATAAGTAAGCTGGACAATATATTCACAAAACAAGGCCAGGCCCTAGAGTATACAGGTTGTATGCAGGAAGAAACAAAAAAGGTAGAAACAGAACCTACCACTCAGGGAGTATGGCTAGTAGTACTAGAGAATACACATTAATAAATTTACTATAGAGTACTCCCCCTCATAGATAAGGCATGTCCAAGAAGTAAGCGATGTTATAAAGGAAAATTTCAACCTTTCTTGGGAAAAAATAACATTATCAAAAACCACCATGTTTCTTTCCTTCCAAATTGCCCAACAAAGATTAGAGAGAGCCGCCTGCCACAGATTTTTTGCTTTCTTCGTTATAGGAAAAGTTGTCCATCCTGCCATTAAGTCTTTAACTAGGAATGGGCATACCCAATCCATTCTTGGCAAAGAAATGAGGGCAACCCAAAAACCCCAAACTGAGGGGTAGTGAAGCAGAAGGTGATCTATGTTTTCCTCATCCTCTTTGCGAAGAGGGCATCTACTTGCAAGCTGAAAGCCCATTTTCTTCAACTGATCCATAGTCAACACCTTGCCCCACCAGACCTCCCAGGTAAACTCGCTCACTTTGGGGGGGACACAACTATTGCAAATAAGGCCTGTCTATATAGTGCCAGAGAGATCACCTTCTAGATGCCTATAGTTGGCTTTGACAGTATATTGACCTTTCTTGTCCACTAACCGGAAAATTTTGTCCTCCCCTTGACTGATATTTTTGCTATTAATCAGGCAAATCGGTCTTTGAGTTTCTTCCAACTCCCAAATATTGAAAAGTCTGATGAATCTCAAATTCCACCTTCCTCCATCCCCTGTGGTCTTCCAAACTTTCCCTACCTTAGCCTCTTTTGAAGTAGCTACAACATATAGAGTTGGAAATGAAGCACACAACGGATTCTCTCTAGTGTTTTAAAAGGCGTTGGGACACACCTCAAGGCTAGCCTTCCCCAAAACTCCCCAAGCCTTAACAAAAGGCCTTTTTTTTTTAAAAATAAATTATTTTTATATTAGATAATTATATTTTTATATTAGATAATTGTATCTTTTTATCAAAATACATTGATAATCTCTATTTTCATAGTAGATAATTCTATTTTTATATCAGATAATTCTATAATATTTTTGGTAACTTGTTTCTACAAAATAGTTTTAAAAGTATAATAATAAATTATTTTGATAATAATAAATTATTTGGATAAAATACAAATATTTTATATTGGAAAATTATATGGGAAAATTCTTTGAAAATGATTATTTCAAAATGGATATTAATGTTTTATCCATATTTCAAAAATTATAATTTATTTTAATTTTTTTATTATAATCATTCAATTAAATTATTAACATAAGTTAGAAAATGGATATTAATTATATATTCTTAAAATTTCACTTACATTTTTATATTTTTTATTAAATATATTGTTTTTAATATATTATAAAACATTTATTAATTATATAATGTGATCACAAAAGGCTTAAGCCTCAACGCCTCGAGGCTTACGCCTCGCCTCACAGACATGAAAACGCCTTGCCTTACGCTTTCGCCTTTGAAAACATTGGTTCTCTCCGCACCATTTATCTTCCCAAAATCTAATACGATCCCCATCACCCAGTATAAGCTTGCAATCTTGTTTTAGTTGTTGAGCTTCTCTCCTAATATCCTTCCAAAGGCTCACCCCAAAACTCCCCTTTGGCTTCGCCGAGAACTTACCCCCTTCCTCTAGACTGTTCTTTAGCTTAATCAGATTCTTCCAAGGGTCTACAGCCAGCCTCCATTTCCACTTACCAAGTAGGGATTTGTTCAAAATTTCCAGCCTTCGGATGCCGAGCCCTTCCCTTTTTTGCTGGTGCAAACTGTTAACATGTGAAGTCATGCTCCTGAAAACATAAGAAACCTTTCTTTTGTATTTGTTGGTAGGAGAAGAATAGGTTGCCAATTTGTTCCCTTTACCTATATTCTTTTTAGTACTTATGGTAAGGTACCTTTCCTAAGACTTGCCATCTGTCCATTCACACCCAGGACTCCTGTTGTGACCCTATGATTATCAACTGCCATCTAAAGTCATTATTTTTTCTGATACACTTCCATCTAAAACATGCATCTGCCAACTGTGTAATATGAGATGATTTGTGAAGATGGTACAAAGGAAAATCTAAACTCATAATGGGATTTTCTATTTTGTGGCATGATTGTGTAAATTCTGTTGGAGGAAAGGATTCAGAGATGGCAAAAATATTTTCTCATGCCTAGTGAGAACGTTCGACTCAACTTTAAAATTTATATCTTGGTGCCCTTTCCTCATGGCAGTTATATATCTGATGGGCAATCAAATTCTTAACTTTTAACTTAAAAGAATACTGATTTCATTGACCTTCTCATTTAACTGTTTGATTGTTCAATGGATTCTACTGAGTCTAACTTTCCTCTCTTTTATTTATTTATTTTTTCTGATAACTAAGGGATTTTCTATGGTCAAGCACTTTGGGCTAGGGAGCCAAACCTAACTTTCTTCCTGTTACATACAAATTTTTGAACTCTGATGGATGTTTCAGTGTGTCATCTGGTATAGTTTTGGTATTTTAGGCTATTGATCATATTTGACTCATAATATGTTGTTTGTTTTCTTTAAAACCTAGTTTGTTGTATTTAACCCTTTAAGACCCTTATTTTGAATCCAAAAGGACCTTCTGTTCAGTAATTCTTATGAGAAAAAACCTTATGTATCATCTGGTGGATGGAAAATTATCTCATTTCTTTACAATTTTTTTTGTTTTGTTTCTTTCATTGCAAACTTAGAAGGAATGAATAGATAAGGGGACTATGACTTTATTTTAGTGTATTATTGCTTATGCTGTCATCTTGCCTTTCATTCATGTCATTTTCTGTCTTTCTACTATAGTTTGTGTATAGGGTTTTTGACCATGCTTGATTATATGCTTTGTGCTGTATTTTGAAATCTTTATTTGCGAGTTTTTTGAAACTCTTGGTGAGGAATTGCAATATTTTGGTTACGAATCTCTGATTATGGTTACTGCGCAAGGATGTTAGTTTAATCACTCTAGTGTTTTTTTTTCCCCTTCTTACTGGTATTTAACTTTATCTTTGTTTGCAATCTAAATTTCAGAAACAAGCTGCCAAGAAGGATGTTTTCCAGTTGTTTGCTGGATAAAGAGGGATCATAAGGACTTAATATCTAGGTGGGCTGTCTTGGCAGACTCGTGTTGAATATTTCAGGAAGGATTTAGCTTTTTGAGAAATCATCCAGAACTCAAGGAAATACTTGAATCAGATAGAAATCTAGAAGTAGAAGATATTGTCAATAGTCTACTGAGGAAGAATCTTTTAGTGCGCTGTGATCGTGTGGTGAAAACTGTTCGACCTGGAAAGAAAAAGTTGTCTACTTGGCCAGCACACTTAGAGATCTTTCCTGTAAGTTCTTTTAACTTTCATCTAAGGAGGTAATTTAAGTGTTTTGATTTTGGTAATTTATGAGTGTAATATATTGTCCAAATAGGCACTTGAATGTCTGATTTTACTGTTCATATAATGTGGCATATTACTTTAATAAAATAAAATAAAATAAATTTTACTCTTTTCTTGTCTATATTGAATTGTCTTCTTAGCAGTATTGTTTTGTCTTGGTGCAAGCTTATTTATGACAAGGAACATCAATGGTCTTTGACCATTATACTTACGTTTATTTATACTATGATTAACCTTCTCAAGAAGTTGAACTATGTTTGTTCTTTTATATATGTTCCTTATAGATCTGTTTAAAGAGCTTGAACTATGTTTGGAACACTTGGATACCTACTAAGGTGGGTTTTTTTGCTTGGGAGGCCTCATGGGGTAAAGTGTTAACCGTTGATCAACTAAAAAGGATGGGAAGAGCTTTAGACAATAGATATTTTCTCTTTGGGGAGGAGGAAGAGACGATTGACCACTTACTAGATCACTGCTCAAAGGCTAGAATGCTATGGGATCTCTTCTTAGCCATTGTTGGGGTTAGTTGGGTTTTCCCTACATCGGTTAGAGAGATCCTTCTCTCTTAGCGTGGTGCCTTTGTTGGGAAGAGACGCAAAAAAGCTTGAATGGCAGCCTCCCTTGCATTTTCGAATATCGGGCGTTGGAAAGAAATAGTGCTGCTTTGGATGACTAAGATTTTTCTGCATAGAGGATGAAATCTTCTTTTATTTGCAATTTGTGGTCTTGGACAAATACGTATATGGTTGATAAGCCTAGATCTGTGGTTGATTTTTTTGACTTGGCTGGGTTGTAGATGAGATTTGTGTTTGTAGATGCGGGTTATGGATTATTTTTTGTCTCCTTTTCCTCTTCTTTTTGCCCCTTTGTGGGACCCTCTTGAATACCTCCCGTATATCTGTGTGCTGCCCTTGAGCGCTCTTTTTTTGATGAATATATCTTGTGCTTTTTTCCATAAAAAAAAATGTTTAAAGAGAACAAGCGAAAGAAAATTTTCTTGCAATCTGCCTCTATCTGATGGTTAAAATGCAGAATTTGTCAGTGTTCGTAGTAGATTGACTGAAATGTGATTCATGCTGTTTGATTTGACACTCTTCCAAGAGGTTCATGCCTTCAACTTTTTCTCATTGACGCTTAGAATTATCAAAAAAGAAACCTGTTTGAAGAGATGGGTATTATGCAGATTCAGAAAAAGCAAATACTGGAAGAAGCCCTTTGACATGGCTTTCTTGCAATTCACTTGTTTCAGTTCAATCAAAGGCAACTTAACGGATGTGTATTGAATGTTTTTACATTAAAATTGCTCTTGAATGAATCTGTAATTTAACTCCTGAATTTCTAAGCTTACAAAGCTCCAGTTTAAAACCCAGATGTCTTTTTTCTTTTCAACTATTAAATCAATGTTCTAGAATTTTACCTGAGTTCCTGAATGAGTTTCTATTTTTTTTTTGGCTGAATTATATATATTGAAAGTGGGAATAAGATTTTTATGAGTTCCAGCTGAATTTCTTATTTCATGGAAAAATTTGTAGCTTTATATTATCCCATCTTTTATCATGGTATTGTGAAATATCCCTAATTTGGCTGACTAGTTGCAACTTGCAAACAAATTTTAAAATGGTGCTTCAAATTGGGGAGAAACATGATATCAACCAGCATATCATAAATTGAAGGAATGTGTGCTTAAACAAAGGCAAGGGACTTTTGGGGCCCAGGCCTTTCCCACCCTAAACAAGGCTTTTCTTTGTCAATGGAGCTGGAGACTTGCAGCTTGGAGGGCAACACTCTTTGTAAGGCCACATTGTCAGTTTAAATATGGGGGCTGAAGAGGGGATGGTTTAAATTCCGGGATGTGAGAGGAAGTTATGGGGGTAGGCTTATAGAAGGAAATCGGTAAGGAAGTTTCTACAGCTGAACACAACAGTTTTTCTCCTTTCTTTTTTGTGATGAGATGGGAGTACAATCCATAGTTGTGAAAGGCGCGCTTAGGTGCAAGGTGATGCCACGCGAAACGGTGGCGCCTTGCTTGAGCTAGGGTGATGCCCCTTTAGCAAAGTGGCAACAAGGCGCACGCTTCACCAAGGTGCAAAAGCTCATCCAAGGCGCGCCTGATCCTGTTGACAATTACTGATTTTTACTATTACATGTTATATGAACTTGCTGTTCGGCATTGATATGTACATGGGACACTTGATTTTGGTAGACCATGGGAAACCTAACCATGATTTCCAAAGCAGATCGCTCATGAATAAGTGAAATACGGTACTCTTTTGCATTAGCTCTACCTGCTCCATCGATCTTTTGATACTATCACATTCAATAAAGACCACCTAAAGACATAATTATCGCATTGTTCAATTTTTCTTGGAAGTTGAGAATCATGCTTCTGCAACCCTTTATCCAGATCAAGTAATTGATACAATATTAATTCTTCATGCTGTCTCTGTTTTGCAGGATCAAGTATTTTCTGAAATTGATGCCTTTTTTGCGTGGACATTTGTAAAACGGCGGCCATTGTGGCAGACACTTCTCTCATTTTTCTGGCCTGTGCTGACTCTTGCTATTTGCTTGTTTCCAGTATATCCTCATGGGATCAAGTTAATAGTATTTTACATATGTGCTGGTGTTCTAATACTCATAATCTCCCTTCTATTATGTAAGTTCTAGAGAGCTAATTATTTATTTTAATATATTCATAATTTTCTTTCAGGCACTGCATCTTATACCCTTCTTAACTGTTGTTTGCTGTTATGGCGTAATGGTGTTGCACATAAATCTAGTTCCAGTATGTACCTTTTGAATTATTGCCCTATTGGACTGGCTAATAATTATGCACATCACCTTTTAGGGTTTTAGTGGTTCTTCAGAATTCTTCTTCTTCTCCTTTCTAATTTTTTTTTCTGGTTTTATTTTTTTCATGTTATACATCTGTTATCCATGGTAGAAAAATCTCTGTTATTCTCCCCATTCACATAGTTTTTTGCAAGCATACTCTTCCTTTAACTCTTATTAGAGACTTCTTCTTTGTCTTTATATGTTTTTGTGCACTTGTAATCTTGTTGATTTGGATTCTTACATTTCACAAAAGCTGCTTCTTATTTAAAATGTCTGTTGGTGAGACAGCCATACAGTTACCCTGGATAAAACTTCAAGACAATGAAGTTACTACTTCTGAGGCCTTTGTTCAGATCTTTTTCTAGCTACAAATATAGAGTAAGGAATTGGAAGATGGTGTTACTCATGGAATAAATCAGTGATGAAGCAAGAGGATTAAAATTCTTTAAAGGGTTTAAGGGTTGTAGAAGTACATTGTCATTCTAGTTTCTTGAGAGAGAAATATCATTTGACTTGGAGTGATGATTCTTCCAGATTGGCTAATTCGAGACAAGCCTTATATTTGAGCAAGGCTTATGTACAATAATTGCAATAGACTGTTACTTTGGAGGTGCTTTGGTATTAAAACCTTGTACAGATGCATTGTCTCTTCAAAAGAGATCTGTTTTTTCTTGTTCATTCTTGGAGGAAGTATTTTTTTTCTAGGATGAGCAGGTCAGTTGAGCTTTCCTTGGCATACTTTTATTTGCTTTTCTGTGGTGATGACTTGAAGGTCAATTTGGAGAAGGGCTAAATTGGCCCTATGGATGCAAGTTACCAATACTAGTAGTTAGAATTATATAGACTAAGGTAGCAGAATTGATCTTACTCATTCTATTATTATTGCAGAAGTAAGAGGGTTGAGTATGGAGCACGAAGTAGGGTAGATGATTTCTGGGAATTAGACAACTTCTTGATTTTGTAATTTCATTTCTAACTTTGTAGGATTGTGTATCATAAATATTAGTTGTTTGTCAGAAAACTACAACAAAAATCATTCTCTTTCTCACCTAGTTTGTCATGGTTCCATGATTAGGACATAGAGAAAGTGGTATTCTTTTTACTCATATTCAAATGTGATGGTATGTCAAAATAGAAATGATAATTTTGTGGGGAGATGCACCTTGGATCATAGATTCACAGTTGTGTTATTCATAAAGACAGTACTTGAGGTGGAGTAGTTGGATTTGTGGCCCAAGGATTCCAGGGTCTTCATATAGATAATTTTAATGCCTTAGCTTTTTTTTATTACGTCAAATTTAAACCTTTGGGTTAATTTTAGGTTATCCAAAAAATGGTATCAAACCTAAGTTATTTCCCTTGAGATGGAATGAATCAAGAATCAAAAAACTCACTTGACTATGCAAGGAGTGAGAACATGAACTGTAGTCCTTTAGTTGAAACCAAGCAAACAAAGAACATCTAGTGCCATAAGAGGCCTTGATGCGCCAAGGTCAATGAGATAACAATGTCCTTTCCAATCATGCAGACCACCCATCTGTTTGACAACTCAAACTTGTACTGATCTGTGTCTGTTCTGGGAATATTATCCGCCTTGTGGTTTATCAACCCTCCTTATATATATAAAATCCATCTAAAGCCTGGAGTATCCCACTGTTTTTATCAAAGCAAATGTCTGAAGTCTACAGCACATGAACAACTCAGGCAGTCTGACTCAAATGATCTATTTGATGAAGGTCAAGTTTGCAGAGGTTTTCTTCCATCACTGTAAGTATCCCAAAGCAAGTCTATGAGAAGGAAACAGTATGTCTAGCCAAGAACCAAGAGGTTTGCTAGGCTACAGCCAGAAAAATTGAGGTGGAGATCAGTCGTGGGAGCACCCTGAGCCAGGAGGCCTCCTCTCCACAAGCCAGCCACAAAAGGTAAGGGCAGCTTCATGTTTTTGGGCATCAGACTGAGTAGGGCAGACTGAACCAGGTCATGATCCTTTCCATCGACTGTGTTTAACAAGTCCAAACCTACAAACCTAATGAGCATATAAAAAACCAAATGATAGCAAAGATAGAATTATCACTATGAAGTAAGATACAAAAAAACATCTCCAGTTAGTTTAGTTTCATAATGAAGTGTAATCTATGAAACTTTTCTGAAAGAGCTGAAAATATTATGGTTCAATGTATATGTTCTTCAGCGTGAAGTCTGTGAGAAAGCTTCTGAATCTGAAAATTCAAGAGGCCTTCGAACTAAGTAAAGAGGTTCAAAGAAACAGCAAATAGATTCAGTTTAACGTTGACTGGTCACCGCTCGTGGATCGTAATGTTTTTAATCGGTTCTGGTTTGTAGGCATCTGAGTCCCATAACGGGAATGGGTCATTGAGTGAACGGCTTCCTAACTGGTGAGTTTTGAAAGGTTTCAGGTGCCATGTCCCTGAGTCCTCCTCAACAAGCAGATGAAAGAGTTGAGCCTTTGAGGTGAATAGTGTGCTCCCATCAGAAACACCCAACAGATCTCTGTCTCATCATTTAGAACCCCTGTGAGGTCCCTCATGCGCCTCTCACTAAAGGTAAGTTTTGCATCTGTCTTCTTGTCGACTCAGCTTCAAGTCCCATACCTAGTGGGACACTAGTCAGTCAACCTTGTCAATCATGTTAAGCTGATGAATGAAGAAAAGATGAACCCTTCTGTATACTTGGTGGAGTAAAAAAAACACATATAGCAGAGGTACAAGCATGGAGCCGGCATCCTGTTTGTATATGGAAACCCTGCACTCAGCTTCAGAAACAGCACTCATTCCCAGCTTTGGCTGTGATATCCAAATGATAAGAAGATATCATGTAAAATATATCCATCTAAGCAGCAGACTCCGTACTAAGTCATTGTGCTCAGAAGAACTTTGTAATTAATCTGAGACAAAGTAAATTTGTTGAAAGAGACTGACTGTGGATATGAACTGTTGGGAAGCCAGAATGTGTCAATCTGGTCTCATTGTTGTACTCATTTCATGTTTTCGCAAAGATGCAGTCATGACCTGGGTAATCTTTCTTAAGCCCTGGGATAATTCCTAAGGAAACGGTTCTTCCAACATCCCTGTATGATATGCTGACAACGCTGAATGTATCCGCAAGTCTGGGGCCCATGAAAGATTATATAGAGCGTCCAGCGATAACAGTTTCGCAGTGTTGTTTGTCCGGTTGAGATTATTACGAGCAACATGCCCATGGAAGCTGCAAGAGCCAGGCGTTTCCGCATGTTACGGTGGTGCGTGGCGGAAAACCGCCGGTGCCATAGCTGAACTGAAAACCAGCGCCGATTCGTCGGGGCCGTCAACCGGCGAGACTTGCATCCCGAGGAACCAAAATATGCAGAATAATGGCGTGATCAGCTGGCATTCGAATTGTCCAGAATCGGCTGGATCGCCCACTTTGCAGGTTCAGCCAGTCCTCCAAACACAATGGAGCATGCCGGAGTGGTCGCCCCGGCATTTGCCTCGGTTCGGCCACGGCAGCCAGCGGCGTTGATGTCCGGAACTCGCTGAACGGTCACCTGACAAACAGCAACCGAGAAGCTGCTTCACCCAAGGACAGAAGGTAGTGAGATTGAAGTCAGACGAACTGAACGGAGATGATGCTGGAACTAGGCTGAATAGATGATGATGATCAACAAAGGATCAGGATCTTACGCATGGTACATCATGCCATGCCTACCAGACAAATGCAGGTTTTAGATTGCTCTTTTGTGCCTATTTTGTTTTCCTTCTCTTCCCTTTTTTTTTTCCTTGATATTTTTTTTTTACTTTGTTTTGATCTTTGATATGTAATGAAAATCACATAATGCTATGTTGGGTTTCAGTCAGTGTGGTCCCATAATATATATAGGATACATAAAGGATAACTGCTGACAATGGGGAAGGCTTGTGAACCCTCTTAAAAGATAATTTATTACATAATTTTGAATGAAATTATGCTTGTGAGCTCCTATTGTCAGCAAGTATGGTATGGTGATAATTTCAATAAAGGCCATCCATTAATGATGAAGTTCAAATCAATATCCTGAGAATGAACTAAAAGCACTTTCTTGGTTGCCCTTTAGCTCAAATGAAGTTCAGCTCAGGTGGCGTGTGTTTTCTCAAAACTTTATTGCATATACCGAATCCTTTCCTGTCGAACTTTTTAATTCTGGAAATTATATCAATTGCCCAACTGCATTAATAATGCACCTTAGTGAACAAGAACAGAGAGAAGGTTGATTGTGAAAATGGATAGACCTCAAAAGTCTAGTTCTGGAGAATAATGGGTCTTTGTAATGGTGGCTGTCTAGGTCTGTCATCAAATTCATGATTAATCAAAGATCATAAAGACAGTGGTGTTGCTACTTTTCTATTGGCAAACCAGCTTAGTAATATATACCAATCTTTTTGTTAAGATGTTGGTCTTCGCAATAGATCAAGAATGACGTTTGATTGCTTAATGTCCCTACAGATTGATTTGTTCCTTCTACTAAATTCTACATGAGTTTGTGTCCCGCCCATCACCCATTTTTGTACAGAAACAGTAGTAGTGTATAAAGAAATGAGTGAAGTTTCTATCAGATATCAAAATAAGCTACAATGTATGCCCCATTACTCACATTTCCTTGTAACCTCATCTCCCATCTCTTTGCTGCAGGCACAAAAGAAAAGCCAAGAATGATTTGCCGCCCAGCAAACAAAAAACCAATAATAATATTTCCATTTGCCTTGGGGTAAAACCAGAGATGACCAACTCAGGGGTCCTCTCTCTCTCTCATTGGAAGGCATGTGGCCTCTGGTCAGATGAGGTGCTTTTCCATTGCTGGTTTTCCTCCCCTCCACTTGTGTGAGGAGGATGATCTGTTGCTGTCTGCACTTCATGACTTTGACTTATGAGTAGCCACATGCTTGGCCCCCTCTTTGCTTCCTGCTGTCTGTTGAGGAGTCTGGTGTCGCAGTAGAGTCGGATAGCACGGCCTGAACCTGATGAATCACCAGATAGTGGTGAAGTGGGCTGAACCAGAAGCTGCGACCTTCAGCACAGTGTCTTTGAAGCATCTTGCATCATTCTTTTTGCAAACCGGCCCCACTACCCTTGCCTCTGAGACATGTTGGTGTTCGGATTCACAGATACATGCAGAAATGGAGGATAATAGTATGTCAGCAAAGCTGCACAATATTGCAGTTATAAGTCATTCAATTTTGAATCAGCAACTTAGAGTCCCAAAAAAGTGTAGTTTGGCAAACTGTAAACACAAAATCTTGATAAGAAGCAAAATAAAAATATTGGACACCAACACAGCGGTGCAAATGCCTCTGCACCAAAGGGAACAAAATTACCATATGCATTGATCCAAAGTCAATCTGACTATTAAACAAACACATTGATCCAATAGGAAGATCCAGCCATCTCCACAAGTCACATCAACCCATAGATCAATGTCCGAAATATGAACAACTTGACAAGTAGTGCTTTACTCCTAGATTCATACCCTATGAACAAATAGGAGAGATTAGAATAACAACTGCTCTCAAGGATCATTCTTGTCAGCGTTATAATCTACAGAACTGTACAAAATTTTCTTACTTGCCTCTAAGAGTAAAATTCAACCAACAAACTTAATACAACCTTAACCGGCCAGGGTTTTGGACTAGTAATCATACCCATCATCACGAAAAATAAAAAGACTGAATGGAACTTATTATTATGAAAAGAGGGATAAAGAACCCAGATAATGAAAGTGAGACAAACTATGAT